>JAQZBX010031634.1:14065-26332 GCA_029593785.1 Cabassous unicinctus
ATATTGGAATTGATGACCAAGTGTGAGATTGGTAATTTTCTGCCTTTTAGTATTTTTTACACTTTTTTTAGGTCATTATCTAAGTTAACAAGTATAGAATATGTTGGGAATTGTATTCTCTTTTTCTACTCTCTGGCAAGGTTTATTTAAGATTGTTGTCAATATTTCTTAAATGCTTGTTTGGTAGAATTCAAAATTAAGCCATCCTGTACTTGAGGATCTCATTGTGGGATTTAAAAAAAAATTATAAATCATATTTCTTTAATAGTTATTAGAGTATCTGTGCTGTGTGATATTCTTGTCTGAATGTTCTAAGCTGTACTTAACATATTAATAATATTTTCATTAGAATTTTTAGGTATCTAAGATCCTTAGTGATGTTCCATGTTTATTTCTGAATTTGGTTATTCTTTTTTTTCCATTCAATGTTTTTTTTTATCCTGCTAAAGGATTATAAATTTTATTAGTTTTTAAATAATGTCTATATTAACTCTTCTTTAATATATACTTGCTTTCAATTTAATTAATTTCTCTTTTATTCTCCTGATTTCATTAATCCTGTTATATTTGGATTTAATTAGCAGTCCTTTTCTAACTTCTTGAAATGTATGTTTAGCTCATCTATTTTGACTTTTTAAATTTTCTAATGGGTGTACTTAAGCTATAAATTTTCCTCTAAATGTAGATTGAACTTTTTGTATATAGCGTTTTATTAATGTTTTATTTTTAGTATTTTATTAAAATTTAGTTTAAAATATTTTATTAATTCAATTGTTAGTTCTTCTTTAATCAATTTTTATTCTATTTCTTATATGTTCAATAATGTAAGCACTAGTTTGGCAAAGAATAAAATTATGTTTAAAATGCATATATAATTTATTATGCACCTAAACAAGTTAAATAAAAGCAAACCAATATTTTATATACATATTTAGAATAACTGAAACTATAAATTTTTATGGCAAAGCTGAGATTACGTTTAAAAATATTTAGCATGTCAGATCTCAATTTCTCTTTATTGTTAGTAATCAGTCATATTACATTTTTTTGTAGCTCTTAGTGCATTGCAGTATTGGAAACCATAGCTTGCAAATAAAATGGCATTGAAATGATAAAGGCTTCTATTATACAGTATACAGAGTTTCATTTTGAAAGTCTGCAATTGTATTTTGAGTTATCTTATCTTAGAGAAAGAAATTTTTGATCCACCTTCTACCTTTGTACTGGACAAAATCATGTTTCACATTGGAATGGAGGAACATTGAGGAGGTATGGCTTTACTCCATTTGAACAAAACATAGCATTCAAAAAAATAAGAAAACAAGTCAATCTTTTGGGTGAGTTTTATCTTGTAAAAATATTTGTCAATCAATGACACCTATGAAAACATTTTGATGAAATATTTACACATTTCAGCATGAAAATAAAATTAATATTTTCCTCTTCTATTATGCTCCATTTGCTAGAGCTCTAAACACCCGCAGAGCTTTTATTTTCTTGACTACCATAACAATTAACTTATAGAATGGCAAAATAATTATGTGATCATATAGCAAGACTGAAATTCACATGCATTTTTATAATCAGTAAGGATGAAGTATTCCAATGCACTTCATAAAAATTAAAGGCAATAAAATTAACTTGTTTGAATAAGCAATAATTTCTTAAGATAAAACCTACCATTTAAAAAATCTATTATAACCCAAAAAAGTACTTAAAAAATTAGTATATGTTTACTATCCATTCTCAATATTAAAACTTGTGCAAATAAACAATATAGTCTTTAAATGTAAAGCGTATTTACTTAATGTGCCATATCCTTTTAGAGTCTGCTTTCAAGAGCTGCCTGATGTGGTTCCTAGTATGAAATAAAGGATAGATTATACTGTCTGATAAGCCAGTTGTAGAAGGCTGAATGATGAACCCCAAAAGGATTCACATCCTAATCTCTGGAACCTGTCAATGATATCTCTAAAAAGATCTTTACAAATGTAATTTAAATAAGTCTTGAGATGAAGATATCATCGTGGATTATCCAGGGTGGGAGGTCATAAATCCAAAGGCAAGTGTCCATAAGAAGCACACAGCAAAGATGAGGAGGCAATGTGCCCACAGAGGTAGAGATTGGAGTGATGTCAGCACCATAAACCTAGGAATGCTGGCAGTCACCAGAAGCTGGAAGAGACAAGGAATGGATAGATTCTCCCCCTAGAGCCTGTGGAGGGTGGGTAGCCCTGCTGACACCTCGTTTTCAGATTTCTGGGATCCAGAATTGTAAGTGAATGAATTTCTCTTGTTTTAAGCCAGTGAGTTTGTGGTAATTTATTACAGCAACCACAGGAAATTAATATACCAGTATTCCAGAGATGTTTTCAAGTTTAATTATTTATAACAAGATGATTGGTGAATAACTGAAAACTTTTAAAGGGGTCTCCTCTGAAGCAAATTTGTTGTAATGAAGACTTTAAATAGTAAAAGTCAAATAATTGCATACATTCAATAGTACAAAGAAGTTGAAGTAAATTGGTAGTAAAATCAATGTTACTATGTCATGACTAAATATTGGCATTGAAATAAATAAAATAAAATAAAATAAGCCTCCTTCTTTATCATCTAGGATTTTATTCCTGGTGCAAAATGCAATGTTTCTTCTTGAGAAATATATAAACCAAGTAATGGTAAGGACTGCAAATGGAATTTGTAACATAAGACAAATTAATATGAACGATCTTAAATGAAACACCCTCATTGGTACTGATGCATTTTCATATCCTCTTACACATTGTGAGTGTTAATCCAGGCATCCTTTTCTGCTTTCCATGCCACTACTACATCAACTTGTCACCTAAATAACTGTAATTAAGCATTCTCTCCAGTTGCTGATTACAGTATGCTGATGAACATTCCCGCAGGATTTAACAGCCTCTTTCATAACATCTAAAATAATCATCACATATTATAATGTCTTTTTTGCTGAAGACTTCTTAAATAATCTAAAATTTAAATTGAACAGGCCTTTGATTATTGCAATCTAAAGTTCAACAGGCACTTAATCAAAAAGTGTATCATATCATTGGCATCTACTGTGAAATAAAATAATATATATCTAGGGAAATAAATAAACTCTTTGGTCATTGATCCATGTTATTTTAAAAATTAACATTATCATATAACCCATAAAAACATTTCCTGGGAAGTAGCAGGCTAACAAAGGGTGATAATTTTGAACTTCGTATTTACACCATGCAAATGATCCATTTCTGAAGAATTTTAGGTACACATAGTTAAGGTCAGAGCACTGAAATTTTAACCATATAGAAGTTCAATAAGCACATGTTGAAATTATTACTTAATTAGGTCCACATTTTTCATCAATATAAAAGGAAGATAACATAAACTTTCAAGTCCAGATTCCTATAATAATCATAGACTTTAGTAGGACTGTCCTTAATCTGGACGTGAGGAGCTTTACTCAGGTCCCATGCTTTGTAGGACCACTCAAATCTCACATACCCACACAAAGACACACAAACATACACACTATAAAAGGCATAATTACCCTGTCTCCCCTCTTACTGGAGATTCAGAGAATAGGGCCAGCATTGTCCTAGCCCTAAACATCTGATTTGGTTAACAAGATTCTGTCTTTCAGAGAAATACGGTTCTACAACTTCTGCTCCATGGACTTAAAATGAAAAGTTGCTAATTTCAAATGTTATGAAGGTTTATCATTTTCCACTGCTAATAGATAAAATGGACACTTATTTGTAAGTCAAGAAACAGAAATTTAATTAAATTTATATATACCAATGCTTCAATTATGCATATAATTATTTTCTTTACTTATGCCATATTGGCTGGTCCGTCATTTCTTTGAGCTACTCCAAAACATTCTTCAATAGATATGAAAAATTCACTCAGGAAAACTTTTCAGAGTACAGAATTGCATTGTTTAGAAATTTCTCCAAATATCTTTTATGTATCATTTTAAAAATATTATTAAACTAAAATTCATTACTCTATAATACAAAATAAATTGCATTTTGGCATGTGTTATAAATGTCCACTATCTTTATGAGTTGAGAAGAATAAAAATAAGATAACAGTCTTTACTAATTAATAAAATATTGATATGTCCTATTCCATATATAATATATTATTTCAGTAAGTTTAAATCTGATTAATATATTATGCATAGTCTTTATTTTTTATCTATTTGATTATCTTGAAAATGTGAAAAATATGCAGTATTTTAAAATTAAACTTTATTCAACTACACAATTCCATTTTTTAATACAGGATTTCCTTTTCTTAAAACCTGTATCTTGACAGCCCATCAACCCAATTCAATTTTCAGGAGACTCACAATATTTAATTCTCTGAGCTCTCAAGCAAACATTTAGCAACAACTTTGTAAGAAAATTATTCTATAATATTAATTTATTTGAAACATTTATTTTTATAAGGAGAATATTTATCTATATATATCTATATCTATCATCTTAGTTAGAAAATTGTAATATTGAAAAATATGTATAATGAAAAGAAAATTTGCCTACCCCATACCACATTGTCTCTTCTTAAAGGTACCACTATTAATAGTTCTACAACGTTATGCACATATGACTCAAATATATCATATTATATATATATTTTTCATAATGAAGAAAACACGTTAAACACATTAATATGCATCTTGCTCTATTTTGATATTGTTTTAAGTATTGACATGAATAGGAGATTTTTTCCTTAAGACCTATTAGAGTGACTTTTTATTTAATGTTTGCATATCATTTTTCATTTGGATGTGACTAAGTTTATTTAACCAGTCTCATAAAATTGGAAATTTAATGTTTTTTTTTTTTTTCTGCTACTCAAAAAGTATTGCATTGACATCTCAAAGCATATAGCTTAGCATAATTCCGCAAGAACATAAATGATGCATAAATAGTATATTTTTAACAATTAATTTCCTGTTCAAAAGATGTGTGTGTATATTACATATGTGTGTATGTAATATTCTTTAATTTATTTGAAAAATATTAATAAATCACTGTACATAGACTTTCACCAAACATTAATGGAATTTAAATGATTTTTAGTGATTAAATTTTAAATGATTTTTGAGGCAATACAAATCCATTATTGCCATTTTTCTTACATGAGTTAAATTTTCTTTATACTGATTAAATACACTACTTTTTTGCTTTGTTTTGTTTTTGTTTTTTTATTTTTTTCATTTAAAAATATTATGGAAGTTTATCATTCATACATGAACATAAAAAAACAGTAAGTATATAGTAAAAGTTGTGAACTTAAAAAACAAACATGCATATCATAATACAGGGCTCCCATACATCACCCCACCACCAACACCTTGTATCGTTGTGAAGCATTTGTTACAAATTATGAAAGAGCATCGTCAAAATATTACTAACTATAACCAATATCTTACATTTGGTATATTTTTCTCCATACCCACAATATTATTAGCATCCTGTATTAGTATTATATTTTTGTTATAGTTCATGAGAAAATGTTCTCATATTTGTTCTCTTAACCATCGTCCATCTTCCACCACAGGATACACTGTGTTGTACAGTCCCATTTGTTGTACAATCCACTTAGTGGCTCTCATTTTAATCACAGAGTTGTGCTGTCATCACCTCAATTTTAGAGTATTTTCATTACAACAAAAGGAAAAATCACATATCCTCTTGTGGCAGTTTGGTATTATTGATGAATTCCAAAAAGAAATATTTATTATGTTTGTAAACTGGTCTGTTCCTATGGGCATGATACTCTTTGATTGTATTAAATTCAGAGGTTTCACTTTTACTTGATTAAATTAAGATTGGGGCTTTGATTTGGCCATGTCAGTAAGGCGTTGAGTCCCTGCCCCCTTGGTGGGTGGAGACGCACACAGTAAATGACATGGCAGAGGAGAGAGCTGAGTTTTCATGCTGGAACCCCGGAGAAAGAGCAGAACCATTCGCGTGATAGTTTACAGCTGGCTTTCTGGAGAAAGCGGAGCAGCTGAGCCCAGAAAGAGACAAGCCCTGGGAAGAGAGATGAGCCTTATGCCAGACTACAGCTGAGATCAGAGGAAGTTGGGACCATGGAGCCTTAAGAGGAAGAGGAAGGCTGAACCCTCCCAGAAACCAGCAGCCATCTTGCTCCATTATGTGGCAACAGACTTTGGTGAGGGAAATAGCTTAATCTTTATGGCCTGGTAACTGCAAGCTTCTACCTCAAATAAATACCTTTTATAAAAGTCAACCGATTTCTGGTACTTTGCATCAGAACCTCTTTGGTTGACTAATACACTTTTTATACTCCGTATTGTTGTCCCTTAGAATTGATATCTTCTTTGCCATTACTGAAAAAATATTACAATATTACTGTTAACTATCATCCATAAGTTATACTATTTGGTAATTTCCCCATATATCACCATATTATTAACACTTCATAAAAGAAGAACGTTCTTATATTTATACTATTAACCACACTCTCATTCCACCATGGAAATCACTATGTTTTACAGTCCCTGGATTATTCTTTAGCTTCCTTTCAATTGGCATTCATGTTGACAGACTAGCCCTTTCAGCCACAATCACATTTATAAATCAGCAGTGTTAGTTATACTCACTATAATATGCTACCATCAGCTCTATTCAATTTCCACACTTTTACAATAAAACTTATTAAAAATTCTACATACGTTAAACATCAGCTCCTATTCTCAACTCACCCTCTATCTCTTAGAAACCTATATTCTAGAGTTTACCCCCCATGAGTTTACTCATTGTATTTGGTTCATATTAGGGAGACTATACAATATTTGTCCTTTTGTGTCTGGCTTATTTCACTCAACATAATGTCCTCAAGGTTAATCCATGTTGTCATATGCATCACAATTTCATTTCTTCTTACAGTTGAATGGTATTATACTATATATATCTACCACATTTTGTTTATCCATTCACTGGTTGATGGACACTTGGGCTGTTTCCATATTTTAGCAATTGACATACTTCTTATACATGGGATTTTCTTGGCTTTTAAAAATATTTGAATCATATTTGAGCTCCCTTAAAATTTCCATGATCTCCTAAAAAGCTGAAAGCTAGGATTAAGTACTCAAATTTGGATGTATCTTATCAAGGGTGATTAGCAGTAGGTTTAAGATATATCACCCAAGAGAGAAAATCAATTTTGATTTTGAAATCAGTTTTTATAAAGTATGCGCATGACATGTCTCTTTCATAGACTTTAAATTTATATAATTCCTTCAATTTAAAATGATGTACTGCTCTAAAAATTTCTCTTGACCTTTAAGACCCAGAAAGCACATAGGTTTACCTTTTGTAGGTTTTCCCACATGAGTGAATGTGGGGTTGTGTGGGACTCACTTCATTTCAGCCCTTTAATTTCCCATAATACAACAGAAAAGAGCAGTGGCACAAGAAATCAATCCCAACTTATCCCTTGTCGAATATCAGCAAACACAATGTCACAAAACCAATGTGAAGAAATGGAGTATAGATTTTCTGCTGACATTTGTAAAGTGTTTGTGTCAAAGTATTTTTCTAATACAGAAAAGGTTAGAGCTTAACAAATTAAAGCACATGTTTCTTTCAAACTGTTATGTTGGCCATTTGGATTAATTTTATAGCTTTTTTTTTACTTATACATTTTTTTACTCAAACTGATGTGATTGGGTTCAGTTCTTGAATTATTCATTCATCATTCACATACAAATTTATTCATCATAAGTATATGAAAAATTTGCAAGGATCTATTTTTCAGTTTGTAGATTCATCTGCTGTAATTACAAATAGGATTTTGTTTCAAAAATTTAGTTTCTACCAATGATGTTTAGTTGGTTTTCCTTGCTTATTAAAAAAAGATATACCTCATTTTCTCCTCACAACTATTATAGATATGCTTATAACTAATATGTTTTATATAAAAATTAAAACCATTTAATTGATAAGACTTTATTAATAAAGATACCTGATATTATATTTATAGAATTAACATATTCATCTATCTGCTGCAATAATACCAAATTAATTATTTAAGAATTTTGATTCCACCAGTTTTTATTGAGGACCTAAAATCAATGTCACTCAACTAGAAAGGAGTACACTTAGCTCTCAGGTCTAGGATCCAGGGATCCTGCAAAATAATTGGCTGATTTCAGGACATGGGCAAGAATAGTGTAAAGTAAGTTTGAAATAACTTGTTTCCAGAAAGTAAGAAAGTGCTCTACAAATGCTAGGAGAGGTCAAAAGGATATAAGGACTGACCAAAACTTAGAACTTTTGAGCCTCAAAAGGAATAATGGAAGTGAATGGTTATAATCTATTGAATGAAAGCAGAATGTAGGAGTCAATACTCAAAATAAAGTGAAAGAAAGAGACAAAAAAATAAAGAGAAAGGAAAAAGGAAGGAAGGAAGAAGAAAAGAAGGAAGGGAAAGAGGTAGGGAGGGAAAAGAAAAGGTAACTGCAAAATTTTTACTCTTCAGTAGAATGCCAGCTAATAAAACAAAGAAATGATTGAATTATAAAGCCACCATCTGATAAACATCATGGTGATAATGATTTGCATATTAATTAAAAGTATAAAATTGAATCCTTAAATTAGTTGGTGTTTGTTTTATGAGAAGGATATTTATATAATCTCAAAGTATTACCCCACAAAATATTATTAACTTTAAAATGTAGAAATTTTGTAGAAACCATATTAACCATTTGGTAGAAATTCATATCACAAGTAATGAGACAAATGGATATTGTGTTCCTACCGATACATTGCACTGAGAAGTAGACAGCATCACTTCTGTGGTATGATTGCTCAAAATTCATTATCTGAGTGTAATCATGAGGAAATATCAGCAAACACAATTGAGGAATATTCTACAAAGTATTGGCCTGCTATCTTTTAAAGACATGATAAGGAAAGATTAAGGAATAGTTCCATATTGAAAAAGATTACAGAGATATGATACCTAAATGTAACATGTGATATTGGATTTAATTTTGCACCAAAAGTGAGTGGGGTCTCTTAAGATGATAGTATTTCCTGATTTTGATAGATGAATTTTGATCATGCAGGACAGTGTCTTTGCTTTTAAGAACTAAGCATAGAAGTATTAGGGTTTATCAGGGACTGTGTCAGCAATTTATTTTTATTCTTAAATATTTCAGAAAAAAACAGTATATATGGAGAAAGAATGAGAGAAAGAGACACAGAGAGAAATAATAATAAGGCAATTATGGTAAAATCTTGACAACTAGGGAGTCTAGGTGAAAGGTTAAGGGAATTCTATGTAATGTTTTGCAAGTTTTCTCTATGTATGTGTGGTGATTTGAAACTGTATGAACCCCAGAAAAGCAATGTTCTTAAAGTTAATCCATTCCTGTGGGTGTGGACCCATTCTAAGTAGGACCTTTTGATGAGGTTACTTCAGTTAAGGTGGGACCCACCTCATTCAGGATGTGACTTAATCTTATTACAGGAGTCCTTTATAAATGGAATGAATACAGAAAAAGAGACAGAAAGCCATGGAAGCAAGAAGCTGAAAGCAAAGAAACCTGGAAGAGAAGGCAGAGACCAATGGAGTGCCTTGCCAGGTAGCAGAGGAGCCCAGGATTATTGGCACATGGTCTTCAGGAGAAAGCATCACCTTGATGATACTTTAATTTGGACAATTTCTCAGTCTCAAACTGTAAACTAATAAATTTCCATTGCTTTAAGCCAATCCATTTCATGGTTTCTACTTTAGGCGGCCTAGGAAACTAAAACAGGTTGAAATAATTTCCAAATAAAAAAGTCATATAATGTTTATAAAATGTTATTAAGAACCATAGTGGAAAATAATTCAGGATGCATTATATTTTACTTTTAAAAGTTGAGGCTTGTATGGAGAGAAAATAAAGAAGTATATTAGTCTTTTGCTATTCAAAGTGTGGTCCTTGGACAAAGGGCACTGGACTCACAGAGATTTGGTAGGTCCGCCTCCAGATCTACTGAATCAGAATCTGCACTTTTAATTAAGTCATCACATGATTTGTCTATACCTTAGTATTTGAGAAACACTGCCTTAATCCTTATTTCATTGGGGAAGTAAAGCATATGAAAACAAGTAGAATTGATAGTTTTAGATGTGATAGTAGTATTGTAGATAAAATTAAGAAACGTATCTTTAAGAGATATTTGTTGAATTATTTACCAATAAAATTCTATGGTATCTGGGATTTGTATCCACTGACCAAGATCGTGGTGTATAAGACACTCCAGGGTGCTGTTCTCCCACAGAATCTTTGAACAACTAGCAAAAATGGGCAGAGCCATCTACTTCAAAACTCTGGCAAGTAGTTAAAGGGTTGAAATAACTGGGTGATACAAAGTCAAGAAAACACAGTTTTAAAAATTATAGGAGAAACTCCTTACACCCTTGTTGGCCCTTCCCTTATCCCTCCTTCATATGGTGTGGAGTCAGCCTGTGCTTCCATTGTGGGCCCCTGGATCTGTTCCGTAGAGTGCAAAGTAACCACTCTGTGCATGCAGCAGTGTCAGTAAGTCCATGCCAATCTATCTGGTGGTAGCCTGAGAGACTGAACCTGGAAATGTTTCTCTGGTTCACCTTCCCAGAACTTATCCTGCAGGCAGAAGCAGCTTGCAGAGAGCTGCAAAGAATTACAGGCTTTAAGACAAACAATTTAGTACCCTGAGAAGGGGAGGTCATCCCCAAGGAAGTGTGTGTGTGGAGGGGGATTGGGGGTCTTTTAAATAGGGAAATTCCTAGGCCAAAAATGAGCAGAAGCCCAGAACAAGATGCAGGCTCAGCAAAGATAGAGAGGACCCTGCACTTCACTTTTGCCTCTGGCTGATCTTCTTGATAGGAGGGCATCAGCCAATACAGAGCCAATTTGCAAAAACTGTGAAAGGTAATTTTGCCTTGCTATGTTTTTGTTCACTCCTGGCACACAAGGAAATTTCCACCATTTCCTTAATGGAATACCAACTTAAAGTAAGAGAGAACTCAAGAAATAAATCTCAGAATTAAAACTTTAGAATATTAAAATTCTACAGTGTGAAACAAAAAAATTACACAACAAAGAAACAGGAAATAATGGTCCATCCAAAGGATCAAGATAAAAATTCAGAAACCATGACTGAAGAAGACCAAATTATGGCTATCCCAGACAAAGACTTAAAAAAAAAGATCATTATATACTCAAGGATATAAAGGAAAACTTGTGGAACAATCTGAAGAATATCAGGAAAGTGATAAATTAACAGTGTGATAATTTCAGTACAAAAATAGAAATTTTAAAAAGGATCCAAGCATAAATACTGGAGTTGAAAGCCACAATACTGAAATGAAAAATCCCCTAGAGAGTTTTAACAGCAGATTGGAGCTGGCAGAACAACAACAAAAAAATCACTGAACATGAAGACAAGACAATGATTCAGTCTGAAAAGCAGAAAGAGAAACAATTGGAAAAAAGTGAGAGGCCTAAAGGTGTGTAGAGCACCATCGTACATACTAATATAGAATATAAGCATTGTGGGAGTCCTAGAGTATAAGAGAAAGAGAAAGGGACAGAGAAATATTTAAGAAATAATGGCAGAAAACATATCAAATTTAACAAAAGATAGGAATATAAACATCAAAAAATCCAATGAACCCCAAGTAGGATAAGCTCAAAGAAAACTTAATCCAGACATGTAGTAGTCAAGATGTCCAATTCCAAAGACAAAGAGAGAACTCCGAAAACTGCAAGAGAAAAGGTACATGTCATTTGCAAGGGAGCTCTAAAAAGATTAAAAGGCAATTTCTCATTAGACATAATAGAGGCAAGAAGGCAGTGGGACAAAATATTTAAAAAGATGAAAGAAAGTTCCAGCCAAAAATCTTATATGTTGAGACTGTCTTTCAAAAATGTTTGGGAGATTAAGACATTACCAGATAAACAAAAATTAAGGTAGCTTGTCATCACTATACCTTCCCTACAAGCATTGCTTATGGGATTTTTTCAGGCTAAAAGAAAAGGGCACTAGACAGTGGATCAATGCAACAAAGATATAAAGAGCTCAAATAGGGTAATCATATGGGTAACTATAAATGCCAATACCATTGTATTGCATTTTTCTTTTTTTTTTTTAAATGTAATATATATATTTTTTTAGATTTTATTTTTATTTATTTATCCCCCACTTGCTGCTTGTGCTGCTGTGTCCATTCGCTGCG
>JAQZBX010031635.1:0-26225 GCA_029593785.1 Cabassous unicinctus
AGCAATACTTGCATCCCAGACATACAACATCAAAAAGTACACTAAATTCTGAAGGTAGCTATGCTGCAAAATAGTTTAAAATTAAATGATTGTACAGTATTCATTTATGCTTGAAATTCCAGTCCTAGACCAAGCTTGTGGCCACCAGCATTGACATTCTTGCCATCCAGCAGAGCTGACAGTGTCAGTTTGATACCTGGCTTTAGAGTCTGAGTGTATCCTAAACCTATCAGGCTGGAGTTGTTCACTTTAGCCGAGAAGCACGCGTCGGGGTCGATCTGATACTTGGCTGCTATTCCGAAACGGGTGTTACTGTTTCCTGCTGTCCAGGCGAGATTGACGGCAGTCTCCAACTTCTTATTCACCTTCTGGTAAATGGAGCCACCAAACTCTGTCCCGTCATTCACATTAGTGTGAAGCTGGAACTCATCAGTCTTGTAACCGATGGCAAAATTGCTCTGTGTCACCCGGGACTTTGCAGTCTCAAAATTCATCTGGTAGCCAGCCAGCCAGCCCTCATAACCCAGGACCAGAGCACCTCGGATTGAAGGCCCGGCAATGTCAAAATCTACGTCGCAGCCCAGGTTGATGTGCTCCCGCTTGTACCCTGTCTTGATTTTAGCGTTTTTTTTCCCAGTGTTAGGTGAGAAGGATGAATCGAAGGTCAGCTTCAGTCCATGTGTGAGCTGGTCCTCCACAGTAATCTCGGTGCCTAGTGTGTTGTCAGTGTTCCATTTCTCTGTAAACGTCAGACCATATTCAGTCCATCTGTACTTGGTTTCCAGACTGCCCGTCACTTTGGTGGTCTCAGTGTTGGCGGAGCCTGAGCTTGTAAATTCCAGTCCATTCTCAGATTTTGTTTTCAAATCAAGTTTGATTAAGCCAAATCCATAGCCCTTGGTGAAGACATCCCTGGCAGATTTCCCAAGATCAACATATGTAGGAGGCACAGCCATCTTCTGCTCAGAGGCGGTGGCGGCGGGCTCAGCGGTGGCTACGGCGGGGGCTGCGGCGCAGAGGAATCCCTAAAGTCATTCTTATTAGTGACAAAACTAAAACTAGAGCCTAAGTCTACACATTTTGAGACCAGTTGGTTAGGCTAATATACGTAGATAATGGAACAAAAGAAGAAGAAAGAAAGAAGTAAAGAGAAATATCTACAAGTGTCATAAGCAGTGTATGTGTATGTATGTGAGTTTGTCAGTAACATGCTGTGGGCTGGGCAGCGTTATAGACCCTCATCGAAAAATAACAGGAAGAACCTTGACCTTATGATTAGATTATATCATAGTTAGGGGAGACAGAAAAATATATAAGCAGATAAATAAATAGGATAATTTTAAGCACTGGTAATACCAATGAAGATGACTGAAGTCCTACGCCACTAAAGAGACTGGTGGCCTGGGGAGGGTGTTGTCGAACTAACTAGAGAAGTCATTGAGGAATTCTTTGGCATGGTGATAGTTGAGTTTAGATCTAGATGTCAGGAAGGAGAGAACCTTGGAAAGAGCAGTCCAAATAGAAAAAAACTGCAAATTGGTAAGAAGTGTGAGGGACAGAAAGAATGTCATTGTGGCTGGAGAAGAGCAATTGAACAGGAGTGGAAGGAGAAGATACTGGAAAGTAAGACTGATACCACATCATGTATGGTCTTATAAATCATAATCAATATATTCATTTCATTTCATTGCTATGGAAATAAATGGAAGGTTTTGGGGAATGAGAGTATAATTATTTATCTACACTTAAAATAATTTTGCTGCTCCATGTATAGATAGACTGTAAAGGGATAAGTGTTAAGAGAATATTTAAATAGTTTATGGAGAGATGATGATAGCTTAGAATTTGACCATAGCAGTGAGAATTGTTACAGGCTCCTGGATTTAGGTTATATTTTGAATGTAGAGTCAACAGTATTTCTAATGAGTTGGATGTGGAAGTGAGGATAAGAAAGGATCAAATATGATTCCTAAAGTTTTGGCCTGATAGACTCGGTAGATAGTGGTGGTGGTTGTTGCCAAGAGAAAGGCTTGAGAGCAGAGTGCAGTTTGAGGTGCCTTTGTATCAGGGATGCTGCCTGTGCTTGTCGAGGTTGTTGGATGACATTCATTTCTTCTCATTGAATATCTCTCCAGGGTTGTGTAAGGTGCAACCTATAAAACTGAATTCAAAGGTCCCTCTCTCAAACATTCAAGAGGAGATGGTGAGTAGGCAATTTTAAAAAATTGTCTACTTGATTCAGGTGGCATATATAATGCTTAAGAAACGTTGTCTTATAAATGATTTAAAATCATAAGACCAGGGGAGTTTATTGTTAAAAACAGAAGTCTAGGGTCCTCCAACAACTAGAGGTCTGTTAAAGGGAGGAGCTAAACAAACGAGAAGTGTCAGTTAGGTAAGAAGTAGAGTGGGCAAGTGTGTGGTCATGGAAGCTTATCAAAGAAAGCATTTTAGGAAGGAAGAAAGGACCAGCCAACTCTGTCAAATGCTGCTGAGAGGTCAAGATAAAAGGACAGCCGAAAGCTGGCTTTTGCAAAAGTTGGTGTCATGTAACCTTAAACAGTTCCACAGCAGTGATGGAGATGATAATATGTAAATCAGGCTTTTTCTTTCAATAATTAATCCAAATTAACATAATGTAGCTTGAAGGCTTCGTCACTACATGGTTATACAATGGTTACTAGCATAAAATAATAGTTCACGGGGTAATGCGGTGCCTATTATAACTCCTTTAGGGCTGAGGATATATTTTGCACCTCTTAAACTTTTTGGCCTAGAACAGAGCTTTACAAATAGTAAAACTTTGTAATTCATTTGTTAATATTTATGAATATTCAATTTCCCAACCTTAAAAAATAAAAAAAATAAAAAAAGGACAAGTTCTTTTCCAACTCTAACATTTTATGAGCCTATATTAAGGCACTTTAAAAATATTTGTACTTTGTAAAAAGACCAAGATAAATATGGAGGAGTGGGAAAAAATAAAGAGAATGTGATTAAGGGAAAAATTGATTTTATGAAGAAGGAAAGGCTAACATAGAGAATTTGACAAAATTTTTCTAAAGGTCTTTTGCCTTGTGTGATTTTAAAAAGTAGATATTTCAAAATTTGTTTTTCTAACTCAAGACATTTCAAAATACTTCAACTTATATTTTCAAGTAAATTCAGATATAAGAAACATATCATCTGAGTTCTTCAGAGTTTCAAACCACAGTTATGTTCAAACTTAAACTAATATTTTATCAGTGAGTAATTTTGGCCTGCATATCAGCTTTAACTCTTGCAATCCTGTTTTATCCTAGTCATGGGACCTGGGTCAAAAGAATGTGTCCCAATTAATAATAAATATATGGGGATGTTTTTATTTGAAATTCTGGCTCTAGTTCTTTGTGTTTTTGTTTCTTTCTCTTTTTTTCTGTAAATATACATTTGCCTATCATTCTCTCTCTCACCTTGCATTTCTTGTTCTCTCCCTGAATAATAATAATAATAACAACAGCAGCAACATAACATTTATTGAGAGCTTGCAATAACCTATTCTAAACTATTTAAACTATGTTAATTCCTTTAATCCTTAAATCATTCCCTGGAAGTATTATAATTATCCACATGATATAGATGAAGAACTTATCACTTGTCATATAATTAGTCTTTCCTATATGTCTGATATGAATATTTGTTTACATATATCCATAAAATAACAGGAAAACAAGGAGTACAAATTAAATCACACATGATCCATGTCTTTAGCATTACCAGGAGTCAGAGAATTCCATGAAGTTCAAATTTCCTTTAAGTAGAGAAATAAACAACAAGTAGCAAAAGAGCTCTTCCTGCTGCTGCAAAACTGTGGTTATGAAATCGGGAAAGATGGCTAAGAGACCCTATGTAAATGTAGAAAAGGTAAATAGGACATAGGTGAAGCTTAGACAAAATCATCTTCAGAAAGAAATATTTAAAACTAAGTGCCAAAGTACAGGACCCAGGAAAGAAGCTTGGTAATTCAGAGCACTAGCTACAGGAAAATGGCTTGAGAGTCAGTGGGACAAGAAGTGGCAATCTCAGGGAAGTAATGCTCCTAAACGAGAATTAGATAAATAGAAAAGGTGTGGGATTTCTTGACATGTGGCAAGAGGAGATGATAAAAGGGGAAAATAAAATCCTTCATAAACGAGAGAGAAACAAGACCTGCTATCCCATCCCAATCCTTTACCGCTGCCATCACTAACATTATTCATAAAAGAAACTGAACTTTGCTACATTGACTAAAAATGGTGCTCTTGAAAAAGGAAATCTCTCCAGAAAATGTCTAGGTATAATAGAAGGCAATAGTTAAAAATAGAAAAAAAAATCCATAGAAATACAGGGCAAAAAAGAAACAGAAAATGCGCACCACAACATTTCAAGTAACAAAAATTCTATCCCCCCAAACAACTATGAAGAAAAGTATAACACCCTAACACCACACTCCAAATTCAAGTATGGTTAAAGTAGCATTCGGGGATTTAAAAAGAAAACAACTAGAATCATAAATTCAATATCTAGGACAAATAGAAAAGGACATCCAAACACACATCTATACACATAAACACAAAATAAAAGGAAATGCAATGTGAGTTGATCAAGCTTAAGAAAAAAAAAAATAGAAGGAAAACTCTAAACCATGCCAGAAAGGAAGAATAAATTACAAAGGGAAAAGAAATTCAAATAATTTTTTAAATAGTATTGAATAGAGGCAGGATAACATACAAAAGAAGGAGAATGAGACAAAGAAATAATGGGCTACAGAGAAAGTGTTTCAAAGGAGACTTCAAAGAACAAAGAAGGTTCAACATACACATAGAGTTTCTGAAAAAGAAAAAAATTATGAAACAATAATATTTAGAGTTAGGAGAATACTTTCTGGAAATAAGAGAAAGCATTTATCTACAAATTCAAAGGTTTTACTATATATCTATTAAAACTATTAAATTTTAAAGGTGAAAAATGTCCTCAGGACTTCTGTAAAAATAATAAAATTAATAATAAGATTAAGAAAATTAGGCTGGTATCAGACCTTTTGAGAAATGTATAATACACTTTTACAGTACACCAGTATTTTCAAGAATCTCAAGGAAATAATGTTTGAACAGAGAATGCTTTATCTAGCCAAGCTATCCTTCAAGTATTAGGGCTATAGAATATTAGTTTTAAAAATTTAAGTAATCAGGGAATATTTTTATTCTTCTTAGGGACTTTGCTTGCTACTAGTGAATAACTGTCATCCAGACAAGTGATAACTGAGGAAACTTTGGCAAAAAGACTGATGGTGAACATAAAAGCTTATCATATATTTAATTACAGAGCTGAAAAAAACAAGTGGAAATTGGTGGGAAGAATATATGTAATGTTATATGTTCTTATAGAGAAAAAAGACTGGAACTCTAAAAATGGAAGGAAAAGGAAAAGATAAAGGGAAAAATAGAATGAGACTACTGACTACTGAATAGGTAATAGGTGGGAGTCAAAGAATACACTTTTTAAGAAGATAAACTACATAATTCTAAGGTAAGAAAGAGGAGGATTAAGGAAACTATAAAAGCAATAAATACATTGGGGAGCAGATGTAGCTCAGTGGTTGAGCACCTGCTTCCCATGTACAAGGTCCTGGGTTCAATCCCTGGTACCTCCTTAAAATAACAAAAAAAACAAAACAAAAGCAACAAATAAAACATTACCACTAAAACAGTTAAAAAAATCTTCCTAAATTCCACAAGAAAATTTATAAACACAAAGAAGACATAGTTTATAGCTGAGCAAATAAAATATAATACACATAGTAATTATTATATAAAATAATATAATAGAGTTGAGATAAATATAGCAGTCAACCCAATAATGTAAATTGGATATTTTCCTACTGATACATTTTCAAATGTCTATGTTTGAAGGTCTGAAAGATCTATATATACACACACACATATGTACATACATACATGTGTAATTAGAACTTGGTGGAGTTGAAAGTTCACCATTTTCCAAATGCCATAATAGTTTGTTTCAGGCAAGAATCATCAATAGATGATAAATCTTGAGAGAGGGGCAGTGGTGGGTGGTCTGATGAGGAGCAGGATATTTACACGGTTCTTAAAGTGTCTGCCTTTGGTCCTCTTATTAGATGCGAAGACGAAAAGTAGTAACTATATATTGAAGAAACAGACATCATCTCAAGCTTAATATGAATAGTTAGGGGCTACTGGACATCCTCTGGATGTAACACCAAAAGAAGGCATCAACTTCATTTTTGTAGTATTCAGGCTGGAGATGCATATTTTTTATATAATCACAAGGAACTATCAGTCTGATTAAAACTGTGTCTTTTATAAAATAACTGATTTGTATTAATAAAAAAAATACCATAAAAAATAAAAGCTGAGGACTTTTTTAGATAAAAGGAGACTTAAAGAGATATAACGACTAAGTGTAATATATGGTTTTGGACTATAACCTGTATTGGAAAGATAGAGAAAAACGACAACCTTATTGAGACCATTAAATTGGAAGGCAGACTGTAGATTAGATAAGAGTACAGTATCAATGTTAAATTTCCTGGGTTTGTTTACTGTGGTTACATAAGAATATCCTTGCTCTTAAGAAATTCACGCTAAATCGCTAAGGGTTAAAGTGGCATGATATATGTATCATATTATTAAATGGTTCAGAAAATATAAATGATTGTGTGTGTGAGTGTGTATACAGTTAGAGAGACAGATAATAAAGGGGCAAAAATGTTTAAAAAAAAAAATTTAGCGAATCTGGGTAAAGTGACCATACAGGTTCCCTGCATTACTCTTGC
The DNA here is from genome assembly GCA_029593785.1 of Cabassous unicinctus. NCBI lineage: Eukaryota > Metazoa > Chordata > Mammalia > Cingulata > Chlamyphoridae > Cabassous > Cabassous unicinctus. The sequence continues at coordinate 6,836 of JAQZBX010031635.1, forward strand.
AAATTTTCTTTAACTTTTAAATTATTTGAAAATAAGCTATAAATTTGAAATGCTTCACTCATTCTAAGAGTTTTTATATAACCTAAATAGAGCAGGATCAACTGGAGATAGAGCCAAATTACTGGTATAATACTTTATAATCAAGCATTCCAAAATTCAGAGAATGCTCACTGTGATGGTTAGGCTAATGTGTCAACTTGGCCAGGTGATTGTGTCCAATTAGCACTGGGCTAATTGTAATACAAGAGCATTTATGGACTTCCATCACCTGTGAGTTTACTGCGTAGATGGCTGATTACATTTGCATCAATCAGGGAGATTGTATCAGCAGTGGATGATGCTTTTATCCAATCAGTTGAATGCCTTAAAAGGGGAAGTGATCTCAACATTCAGGGAGAATTTCCCTGGGCAGCCAACTTCTCCCAGAAACTCACCAAGGACCTTTCATCGGAGCCCCTGGCTTGCAGCCTGCCTGTGGAACCTGGACTTGTGCATCCCCACAGTTGTGTGAGAGACTCTTGTAAAATATTACATTATTGACAGATATCTCCTGTTGATTCTGTTTCCTGAGAGAACCCTGATTAATATACTCAACAACAGGACAAACTAAAGGACATGATTATTTTTACTATTGAACATAATATTTAATTATGGGCAAAAACCAGCATCTCATACAGCTCAATTAACTCAAGGTCAGTTGCAGTACAACTTCAGAGTTGAAATTGGTTCAGTCATAAGTCAAAAGCAGGAAGAACAAATAAGCTAATATTAGAGATAGAAAAATTCTCAACAACTTCCAGGTTATACTTTGGGATATACAGATGTATACTTGTATAGCACTTTATAATTTACAATGTATATTTTTATACATCATCCTCCCATTTTACTTTTTCAGAAGGCATGGCATATGTCCTTGACTATTTTACTTAATTACAGCAATTAAGTTGCAGGAGCCGCAATTTAATCCAGTTCTTCTTCATCTAAGCTTACTGAATTATAATGCCTCTTGAAGAAACTAGTGGAGGGACTTTAAGATCTTTTGTCTTTATATTTTCACTTCCCTGTTTTCATAAATAATTTGGATTGCTTTTCAACAATTCAGATTCAAAGCAAAAAGATTCTCTGGTTAAATTCTCAGTTAGCAAATAAGTATAATAATAACAACAAGCCCAGTTGGGCAGCATACTTGGATATTCTGATGGGATACCTTTCTTCTTTATATAGATGTTAGACCGGTAGGCTATGAGAACCTTTCTCATGTCTCTGTGATATTTAGTCCTATATCTAACAATTGCATCTATTCAAAGGTGAGAAATTGATGTATGGTTTAAACTATCTTACTCAAAAGACTAGAAACAAGTCAGGCATCTTTTCATGACCAGCACGTTAAAGGACTTTTCTGATTTTAATTGAACCAGTCATCTGTATTTGGTCTTTTGGGAGTTATATTCAAATGGTGGACACCTGGAATATTCAATTGACTGGATAAAGGACTGTGGATATCCTGTGGGTTTTAGAGCTCAAATAGCTATCTCTTCTCCCACCCTTAAAATAAAGACTCCCTACCTCCTCCCCCAAATATTAGGGAATATGTGTCTTGCAAAAAATATAATCTACCCTATAAACAGTTGTAGATTCCTTTATTTTTATACACATTCTTTTTTGGAAGATAATCATAAGAGAAGCAGAGAAAGCTGTGTAAGTAATTAACAACAAAACATACCTATATTTCCTTTTTTTCCTTTAATTTTAAAAAGCTTTGGATTACATAATTGTTACATTGAAAATATAGGGGATTCCCATATACCTCACCTTCTTCCCCTCCCACACAACAACTTCTCCCTCCATTAACAACAACTTTCATTAGTGTGGTACATTTGTTACAGTTGAACAATATTGAAGCATTGCTACTAACCATGGACTATAGTTTACATTATGTTTTACAGTTTGCACTGCACCATTTTATAGGCTCTGACAAAATGTATAATGGCTTGTATTCATCATTGCAATATCATGCAGAACAATTCCAAAGTCCCCAAAATGCCCCATGTTACACCTATTCTTCCCTCTCCCTCCCCTCAGAACTTCTAGCGACAACTGCCTTTTTAAAAACTGTCTTTATATCAATGTTACAAGTTCTTCCATTACTAGAATTATAATAAGTCTACTTTAGACCATAGTTACATTTCCCCCTTGTGTTTGTTCATTCCTCAATCTTGAGGATTTTGGGATGGTGATGCCCACTCTATTTCTGGTGGAGAGGGGGCTTAGATGCCATGGGGCAGATGGGTGGAACTGTCTTGCTTAGTTGTAGATACTGTTTTTTGGGATGGGGGATTGTTCATCATCATCCTTTTGTTAGTTGTCCTGGGTGAGTCCGATGAACTGGAGAGTAGGTGTTGGCTGCAACACTGCTGAGATTCAGGGCTCATGCGGCATGTGAACAGTCAGAAGATTTAAGTTTCTGGGACACATATTTAATGGGTATAGTGCTAATTTTATAGGTTCAAATATAGGGCAGGAGAACGATGTGTGGGAAATTATAAACGAGACTAACTCTGATACATTGAGGAGATAGGATATTAAATATTCCAAGGTAAGGCCCACCGATGGGGTGCCTATTTCCTGGGGTTACCTGCCCTGCCTATAGTGTCCTAATGTCTCTGGAGCCCTCAGAAGCACCCCTGCTTGAGGCACTGTTACTGTGGCAGTCAGTGAGATCCTCCTGAGACGTGTATAAGCAAAACCTCTGGAATGACCTCCCAACTCACTTTGAAATCTCATAGCCATAAAAACCCATTTGTATTTACCCTTTCCCCCTTTTGGTCAAGGTCTTTTCCCAAATGTATTGCTGGTTGGCGCTTGGTAATAATCCCTCAGTTCCAGGGAGGCTCATCCCCAGGAGTCATGTGCCACGCTGGGGGGGAAGTAGTGAGTTTATATGCTAAGTTTGGCTTAGAGAGAGGCCACATTTAAGCAAAAAGGAGGTTTTCAGGAAGTAACTATTAGCTGATGTATATTACTAGGCTAAATTTCAATTTCACAAGAACAAGGCTCATAAGTACAGCCATCAATATCAAGGGCCTGGCATATTGGTCTGTCTTCCTTCGCTAGGCACTGTCCATGTACTCTAGAGGTTCTTGCCACTGTATTCTTGCCACCTGTAACGTAACAGGTCTCCCCAGGATGGGAAATCAATTTCCCTTCAGTTATTGTGTGGGTCTCCATCCACTGAGATAACACCCCATGACCACATGAACACCTTCATATTCCATAGAGGCATGTCCCAGGTGCACCCCTCCCCACACATCCCCCCACCACCGACATCCCACACCAGTGTTCCTCCCCTGCCACAGTTGCAACCCTTCTGCAATCCAAAACTTTCCCCAAAACAAAGCCAAAACAAAAACAAAAAAAAACAACAAAAAAACAAAAATAAAAACATAGAATAAAAAATCAAAATAATTTTTTTGCGTTGTGTCTTTCATCACCGTAAGATGTTATCTTTTATGTATGTTGACAGTTTCTTCTGTATGTTACCCCAGTGTCTTTTTTTTTTCTCCCACTTTATTTTCCAAGACATTTTAGGTAACAGAAAAATCACATGGAAAACATGGTATTCCCATATACTTTCCTACCAATAACATCGTACATAACTATGATACATTTGTTACCATTGATGAACAAATACTGAAGCATTGATACTGACCATGATCAGTCATTTACATTATGGTTCACCTTTTGCATCATACACATTTATAGGTTCTGAAAAAATGTATAATGGGCTGCATCCATCATTGTAAGATCATACAGAACAATTCCAATGCCCCCAAAATGCCCTATGTTCCACCCATTCTTCCCTTCCCCTCCCCTCAGAACCTATGGCAACCACTAAGTTTCAGTTTTTGAAGAATAAGGTTCATGGTTACATGCACTAATATTAAAGGCTTAACATACTGGTCTGTTTTCTTTTATTAGGCACTGCCTATGTACGCAAGAGATTCGTGCCCCTCTATTTGAGAACATAGCAATATTTCCCAGGATGGTAGTTTAATATTTTCTTGTTTATTGTGTGTGTCTCTACCCACTGAGATAACACCCTATGACAAGATGAACACATTCATATTCCATAGAAGCATGCCCAGGTGCATCATTTCCTATATCCCCCCACCACCACCAATACCCTGCACTAGTGACCCTCCCCTGCCATGTTTACCAAAAGAACATTCCTACCATTGTAGTTTCAACCACAGACCTACAAATCCCCAGAGTTTACCTGTTCCTTCTCCAGCCCTCCTCACAGTTCCATGAATAGTCCAACCCAATGCCCCACCCTGCTCACCCTCACATTCCAGCACTGGCGACCCCATTCCCATCACCCCCATCCACTATCAAACCATCCCCTTCCACCTTATCGTGGCTTGCCATTTTGAGCATGGCTTGCCACACTCTACTTCTTTCTGTCTCCTGATAACCTGTCTTCCAGACTCTAGCTATTTGAGTCTGCTCAATATGTTTAGGTCATATCAATGAAGGAGTCATGCAATATTTGTCCTTCAGTGCCTGGCTTACTTCACTCAGCATAAGGTCTTCAAGAATTCGTCCATGTTTTCACATGTGTCAATACTTCATTTCTTCTTACAGCTGAGTATTATTCTATTGTATGTCTATACCACATTTTGATTATCCATTCATCTGTTCATGGACACTTGGGTTACTTCCAACTTTTGGCAATAGTGAATAATGCCACTAGGAACATTGGTGTGCATATATCTGTTTATGTCCCTGCTTACAATTCTTCTGGGTATATACCAGCAGTGGAATTGCTGGATCATATGGCAGTTCTATAGTTAGCTTCCTAAGGAACTGCCATACCATCCTCCACAAGGGCTGTACCATTCTACATTCCCACCAGCAGTGGATGAGGGGACTCATCTCCAACACATGTAGTTCTGTGTTGTTGTTTTTTTTAATTAGCCACCAGTCTAATCGGTATGCTATCTCACTGTAGTTTTGATTTGCATTTCCCTAATAGCTAGTGATGTTGAGCACCTTTTTAGGTGCTTTTTAGCCATTTGTACTTCTTCTTTGGAAAAGAGTCTATTCAAATCATGTGCCCATTTTTTAAATGGGTCGTTTGTCTTTTTATTTTCGAGATACTATATTTCTTTATCTATGCTGGATACTAGGCCCTTATCAGAGACTTCCCAAGTATTTTCTCCCATTGAATAGGATGCCTTTCCACTTTCTTGACAAACTACTTTGAAGCACAAAAGTTTTTAATTTTGATGAGGTCCCATTTATCTATTTTTTCTTTCATTGCTCATGCTTTGGGTGTAAAGCTTATGAATCCATTTCCTATTACAAGATCTCTTAGATGCTTCCCTACATTATCTTCTAGGAGTTTTTATGATTTTGGCTCTTATATTTAGGTCTTTGATCCATCTTGAGTTAATTTTTGTATAGGGCGTGAGATGGTAATCCTCTCTCATTCTTTTGGAAATAGATATGCAGTTCTCCCAGCACCATTTGCACAACAAACATATATTTCAATTGTGCTGATAGTAAGGAATATTAATTCACAGATGCCAATTCCAAGAAGTTGAGCCTGGTATTCTGCTAAATCCAGTGATGTATAGTGGTTAAGAGCATAGTGCTTGGAGCCAGACTTCTGGATTTGAATTCTGGTTTCCCTGCTTATTTGGCTAAGTCACCTGAGACAACTTAATTAACCTTTCTGAACCTTGGTGTGCTCATCTGTAAAATAGCAATAACGATAGAATCATTGCCGAAAGGTTGTGTGACTATTACATGAATCAATATATAGAACAGTGTCCAACATATTGTAAACAATTAAAAAATTATCTCCCTGAAAGTGCCAGTTTTGAGATCCATGATCAATGCTACTTATACCATAAATCCTCAGAGAGCAAGCAAAAAGTCATAACTGGATTGTGCATTTCTGGGGCATGCACAATCCTGACAACATATGTTCTTACTTAAACGTATGGAACCTGTGCCTCCACAGATGGAGACAGGCTTGGAGGACAGCCAAGATGAGCGCAAAGGTGGGACCCATAACTGTGACCCCAGTCAAGCGATAACATGTTCAAACAGAGATAAGTGATGCCTGGATCCTTAGCTAAACCCTGAGTTAAGAATGGATGAGAAAGGCATCATTTAGAGAGCTGATTGCCAAGGTGGTGACTTCCTGTGGTCTAGGCCTAAGTTTTGCAGGACTGATTTACTCATTTCACTGTGGTATCCTTGAGGGCAGCAATTATTATTGTTATTGTATTATTTTTCTTTAAAAAATAGCTATGTTTGGCATGTTAACAAATACCCAAAATTAGGGTGACCATATGTTCCAGTTTGCCTGGGAAAGGCCTAGTATATACTTATTGTCTCAGCATAATTATTAATAGCATTCCAATTTCATTCTCAAATGTCTTTGTTTGGATAATAAATTATATGTTTACAGTAACAATAATGGTAGCTGAATGAACAAATTCTCCCTGTTTCTCTTTCTCTATCAATCTTGTTTTCTATCCATCCATCCATCCATCCATCCATCCACCTGTCCATCTATTTTCTGCATCTAATATATGCTTTCCCATCTTTCCAGTATTTCCCCCCAAAATAAATAATAGATGAAAATGGTATTAGATTTAAGCAGGAATAGGTCTTTCATGTATTTTTATTTCTTTATTTTTCCTTATAAAATTGAGATAAGACAGAGGAATACCACAATACGTTACTTAACAGGAAACAGCCTATTTGAAATCTGCTTATCTTTCATAAAAGTTAACATAAATATAAAAGTAAAAGCCATTCAGGAAAGTTGTAGAGGATGCAACTTTACCATGTATTTGCAATCATACGTCTATCACTATTGAGCAAAAACTATTTAGTTTCTTTTATCTCATCCCCACGTATTTCAACCCTCTGTGGGCAGCATTTTTGTCTGTTATTTCAAATAATTTTATTAATGCAGTAACGCATTGAAGAATGAACAACCACCAATTTGATTCCGATATAAAAGGAGGTTTCTAAATTTCTTTTTAAAAAAGGGTTGCTGTAATTAAATTAGTTCCCAATTGAGAATGTCCATAATTCCAAGGGAGCAACTCAAAAACACTATTTATAGGAAATAATTTGGCTAGTGTACTCAAATGTTCCTGTAGTCAACCTTGTTTCTGTTCCCTTGTTTATTCATTTTGTGATAGATATAATTTGATCCAGTTAAAAATTCTTCAGTATTTTATTTTATTCTGCTTTAAACAATTTACCTCAACTGAAGTTCAAGCAATTCTAGGACACTGCCTCCCTTTGTTGCAATGCCAGGCTCAGTTATTAGCTATTAAAGACGTTCTTCAGCCTCCTTTCATCTTGTAATTTGTGCCCATTAACCACAATGGAAAGAACATGATAATTCTTTCTAGGGCTCATTTTTCCTTTAAATGGAGCAACAAGAAAATCATCAAAATAACAATATTGGTGGAGGTGTGGACTCTTCTTTCCCATCCTCTAGCTTTATTCATTCTATATAGTACTTCTTATCACATTTGATATTTCAAGCAATAATTATATTAGTTTTGTGGTATTAAGAAAACAAATAGTTTATGAATGTGCCCCTTTGCTTTATATTTCTTCATCTTTATTTATAAACCTCCATGTTAGGATGGCTTATTTCTTCCTAGAATTTAAATCTTTTTGGAAAATGAAGAACTAACAATTACTGCTTTAGAACAAAAAGAACAATTTCTCTACCATGTTTAGTTTGATCATGCAAACTAGCCTGGAACTAGCTTGAGTTGGCCTTACCAGGGGTTTTAATGCCAAATTTAGAGTAAGCATTTGAGTTTTCATTATCAACGTGATATTTCTCTGCCAGATAGAAAGTTTTTATCTAGCCAAATAGTAGATTATGCCACTCACACAGCCTGGCTCACATACAGCGCGATGGGCTGATGCGGCAGGACCTCACAGCAAGGGGGAGATAAGCAGACATAGAAAAGGCACAGCCAATGGACACAGCAAACACAAGCAGCAAGGGGTGGGGATAAATAAATAAATAAATAAATCTTAAAAAAAAAAACAAAAAAAAACTGTGACCAACTAAGCTTCATTGACAGAAAATGATAGTCCACAGTAGATGGTATTATCTAAGATACAGTCTGCTGACCTAACATTGTAAGGACATTTTGTGTGGGTGTGAAATCTTTGTGGGGAATGTGTACTGAGCTCTTACCCAATTCTCAAAGGAGGTCTAGACCTCAAAATGCTTGAGAACCACTACACCATTTTATCCTTAAGGTGCTCACCAACTAATTGCCTCTGTACCTTCACCATATGCTCAATGGTTAGTTGAGTGATTCATTTATTCATCATATACTTATTGAGTATCTGCAATGTGTCAGGTCAAGGGGGAAATAATGAGTATGTATGAAGTCTGTACTTTAGTCGCTTACAGTTTCTTAGCAGTAATTATAAAAGGTCATGATAGAGGTATCTTAAAAGGCCCAGGAAAGCATTTAAATATGATTGCAGTTTTAAGTGTGGAGGGGTAGAGGCCTCTCAGAGAACATGGCATTTGACCTGTATCTTGATAGGTAAGAAGCTAAGAAGTTAAGTAGTTTCATATTTATTTAGTACGGAAGATATTGGTTCTCATTATTTGAATATAACTTCAATGGCTTATTCCTCTCATTTCAGAATTACTGTAAGTAAAAATCTCAGTTAATAGGTTTATAGGCTGCCTACCTTTTTCTTTCTAAATTGAAGCATTTTGCAAATTAGATTCTCTTTTAAAAGAAACCTAACTCTGATGATAGAAAAGCCTAATCAAAACATGAATAAAAGAACAACTTATATGGGATTGTAACTAAATATTTGTGCAATGGGGAACAGATTTCTTGATTAGTATTCCAATGGCATGATACTTTTCATGAATTCAGCAGAAATATAGCAAGAGGTTAAAAATAATCACTGGTGAAAAATCAGGGCCAAACATTGTCTGCTGGTTATATAATAGCACAACCAAGTCATGTTTTCACCAAGGCTTTTTCCAGTTCTCACATACAAATACATGTCACCTGCCCAAGTGGTCCTTATTCCAGACTTATAGAATGACCAGGCTAGGTGACAGGCATTTGGCAAAGTTAACAGCAGCCATGGGTGACAGATGAACTAGAAGAAATAGGATGGACAAAGGAAGGAGATTGGTGATGCTTCACAAATCCTTCCCATATTGATAGCACCCTTACTCATAATAGTCAAAAAGTGGAAACAATCAAAATGCCCATCAACTGATGGCTGAATAAATGTGGTGTTCCATTATAGCTAGATACTATTCTATAGTATCTGAAAAGGAATGAAGTACTGATACATTCTACAGCATGTATGAACTTTGGAAACACTATGCTAAGTGAAGGAAACCAATCACAAAAGATCACATATTGTATGATTCCATTTATATGAAATGTACAGACTTGGCAAATTTATAGAGACAGATTAGAGATTGGCTTGGGCATAAGGAGTGAAAAGATTGGGGATGAAGGCTAAAGAGTATAGATTTATTTTGGGGGTGATGAAAATATTCTAACTGCTCTTGTGATATTTGTACAATTCTGTGAAACTAACAAACACCATTGAATTGTACTTTGAATGAGTGAATTGTATGGTATGTGAATTATAACTAATAAAGTTGTTGCAAGAACAAAAAACTAATTTAGCTAACAGGGACGTAGAAGTGTTTTCGGTGTTCTGGGGCAAGAATCCTTTCCCTTGTCTGCTGTGCATTACTTGCCTACTACTGGTGGCTCTTCACAAGGTTTCAGAACCACTGTTTTTGAACCAGCTTGACTTCACAGTAGTGGATAGTGGCAAACAAACCTTCTAGATGTATAGCGTGCATCATCTAATGTAGTGGGACAACATGGAAGGATACAGAAAATATAGGAGACTTAAAATTGACAGGTCTGTTTCCAGACCCGGTGAGCATACTCTCCAGTTCCCAATTGATTGCATGTTCCCACTTGTTCCTGGGCTCTCCCTCCTGCTTGTTGCTTTGCTCAGGCCCTTGCTCCTCAGGTTTATAGCCATGACTTCTGCCCAATGGGTGATTTTCTATGCGGAGACACTCTTAACTATTTTAGAAAATGATTATTGAGATTAGAAATGAGGAGAGGATGTTTTTGAGTATAATATTTTAAAAATAATTTTACCCATGTGTATTTTTTCTGTTTTACTTCTGAATTTGCAGAATGTCTATGGTGAAATTAGACTCCGTGTTTGAATTTAATGAGGTTGCATATCAGCTATGTTTAAAATTTGTCACTTTTATTTGCTTAGTCAAATTTTTCTAAATAAGTTAAAATTCTGGCTGAATTCAAATATGAATTCAGCCTACCTCAGTTGAATTGCTATTTATCTGTAATAGAAAACAATGATGGTAACTTTCAAGAAACATTTTAAAATCAAAGTTTAAAATCACAGAAATAAACTTGACAAATAAATGGAGAATTAAAACCCAAAATGTCCATAGCCATATCTGGACAAGTTTACTAATCCATGAATTTATAGCATATGCCACAGTAGGCAATAAAAACAAAAAAGCATCCCCTATTCTTCTTCACTAATCAAACTTTGTAGTAAACCCTATAGTCATGAGATTATATACTAGTCATAATAAATCAAGTGGAATAAAATAGACTATGAGGTAACTTGATCCCAAAAATCTCCTGACTTTTCTCTGAACCATGTTCAATAAATTCTGGTAATGCTAATTCAGACAATTCATGTGTCTACATGACAACTCATATAGATATCTTTTTCAGTATCATTTTTGGAGAAGAATTTCCCATGTTTATTAATAGTCGGAGAGAATTTAAAAGAATGAGAGTATGGTGAAGTTTCTATTAATAAAATATTCTAAAATGTTTATTAGGCTTTAGTTATAAAGAATGTAGATGACATTCTTATTTGAATACCAATGTTGACCTCAATCCAGTGACACTTGTCAACTTTAAAAGTGAGGAGTGTAAAACTGCCTGAATTTCCATGGTGATTTAACTCTGCTGACCCTTTTCATCAGTTCTTATTTTTGAGGATTTGAAATATTTCAAAGAAAGGTCCACAGTTTTAGCCCATTACAAAGAAGCATATGCTCAAATCCTTGTGAACTGCACCAAACGTTCACTTATCTTTAGGGGATATTCTTTTGTTTCCTTATAAAACTGCATATACTTTGCAAATGTTTCCTAAATTTTTATTTGATTTTTTCCCCTAGTTTCCCTGATATATAACCTAGATATCGAAACGCTATTTAAAAGTTTTGTTTTCAACAAAGGCTACAAGAATACATGTAAAGTTAAGGGTAGAAAAAAAGTCAATTATCCAAACAATACAACTAAAAATAATCTCACCTTTAGTCCAGCTATCTGTTAATGAATAACAAAAGTTTGCTCTCCTTGTTCCTTTTCTCAGAATATTTTTAAAATCACATCAAAGTATTGGTCACCAGAGTATTATTATAATAATGTCATCAACAGCAGATGAAATTCTTCTATGATTTTTATTCTATTCTTCCCATATCTAGATGTTTTATATTTGTACAAATTTATATTAGTTCATATATTTGCATCTTTAAAAAATAGTTTCTAAATTTAATTCACCAATGATTGAAAAAAAATCATGAGACCTTAAAGTTTATAGTTTTAATTGTAACATTTAAATATATTCTGCTGACCATAATAACAGGAAGGTAATGAAGATATTTTCTAGCATCAGTCACAATGCATGGAATGAGAAAGGAGGTGGCTCATTTGAGCAACATACTTCCCTTGGGTTTGATGCTGGTTAATTTAAGGCTTATAGCTAATAGTTCTTATCGCCTTCTGTGACATAGAATTGGCCAGAGGCCCAGACCAAGAGCATTTAATAGGATGAATGATTATTAATTCTGAAAACAGTATAAATCAAAGTATTTAAGGAACGGGGCTCTTATGTTCATCACAACTGGCAACTTTGGCAAATTTAATAGCTTCCCAGCACTGGCAGACTGACCCATGTAATCTTGTGTAGGAGTTCCAATATAAGAAAAGGTTCAAGCTAATATGAACACCAAGCTCTGTGGCTCAGACTCCAGGAAAGGTTGATGTAACATAATCTGGGAGCCACCAGATGTCGTACAGACATTGTTCATTATTCGATTTCTGCAACTGCACGTAGTGAGTGCTGGAAAGAAAAAAAATGTTGCTGTAACTGTTAAGAGGTTAAGAGGATTCTGTCCAGAGCAGCGTTGAGTTTACTGATAAAATTTACTTCCTTTCTTGTACATCCAGCTCATAACAGAACTGCCATCTCATTCATGGGAAGCATCTTAAGTTAACATCAAACACGATAATTATTTTTATGGTAGTTGGATTTTTCCAACACCTTTTAATCTATCAAGTTTACTCTTTGTTTATTTTTCATTAATTCAATAAACATAGCCTGGTTGGGTATTTTCTATTTAATAGCCACTTGCTGGGAGCTGCAAATACAGAGCTGAATAAGATTTTCCCTTTCCTCAAGGATCTTGTAGACCAGTCAGAGAGATAAGTAAGCTAACCAATAGGATGCAGCTATATGGTGCAGTCTCAGATTGGGAAGCAGACATGAGATGGAATTTGGGTACAAGGTGTTTATTACAGATGAACATTCAGTTGAAAGATGCAGGAGGAATGAAGCCAGATTGGGCAGGGAGAACTCAAACTGTGATGCTGGTCAAAGGGCTGGCCAACATGGTGGGATGTTCTTGAACAAGTATTGCCCCTCAGAGCTGCCTCTTATCAAGCCAGGCCTTTAAATCTCTGCCTCACTCAGGGGCCAAATGTGGGCTGCTCTAGCAAGAGCGTGGCCTGGAGTGAGGCAACTCTCTGTAGCTAGGACAGGCCCTAAGACTGACAAGTGCAATTGTCTAAGGGCCATATTCCTACAGCTGGGTCTCAAGTCCTTTCATGAAGGGGGATCTAATTTGAGAGGTGCATCTTTGTGTCAACTGCACACAGGATGCTAGGGGACCCCAGCAGAAAGTAATAACTTAGTCTTGGGAAGCAGTTCACGGATGGTTTAAGTGAGGGCCACCATGAATCTTAAAAAAAAAAAATAATAATAATAGCTAATGTTTATTAAGCAGTTATTATATGTCAGATTGGGCAGGGAGAACTCAAATGGTGTATATCTTTTACACCATTGAATCTTTACCACAATCTAGGAGAATAGATATGTAACTATCATACTGAGGTTACAAATGAGGATTTAGCAGCGGGAGAATCAAATGACTTGCCCAAGGCTACATAGTTGGTCTGGGTAGACTTTGTGCTGTGTGACTTCAAGACCCAGTAGGTATGTGCATTGTTCTTCAGGTGCATGGGTTGGGCTGATACTGTGAGAAACTGTGCATAAAGACACCAAGTGTCTACAAAGTTTCTGAACTAGGGTGTGAGTTTAATAAAATTTGTTAAAGGAGGTAAAAATTGGAGGGAAGAAGGAAAGAAGTCACATTTAAATTAGTGCAGGAAGATGGATAATATTTTAAAACTGGAAAAAATAAAAATAAAAACTGAGTCCCATGCCCTGTTAAGAGGCTTTCAGATCTTTCCTACAAATAATTGAATTGGTATTGGTTTGTGTTCTTTGTGTTCTCTGTGCAGGTTGATGCTCCTTTTGACATTATTTCCTCCTATTCCTCAACTTTTTCGAAATGTACCTGTACATGCAATTGTTAGTTCTCTCTCCAGTGCATATCAGAGCCATCCTATTACTTTGCGATTGTTTCAGAGGTCCTTGCAACTTACCAGACTACCTTGATGCCTTAAGCACCACGTGATTCTTGCTTCACGAAAATTGTCACCATTCCTAGGTACTATAACAGATTGTCTGCTAGATTTGACTTCTCAGCATTTGATGGGCATGTTATTTGAGCTTCTACGTTTGCATCTCCTTCTCATTTTCTTACTTTCTGCCCATTTTGTGTTCAGTCCATCTCATCTCACCAGACAGTGGCACTTTTGTATATTTGGCTTAGTTATCGAGCTGAGTGGAAATGGGCCATCACAAGCCCTAAGGCTGATTTTGGTAATCCTAGAAAAGCGTCACGCTTGGTAAGTCTTTCAACCTTAAGCATATGCTGTTGTTAAAGGTTATTGAAAAGCTACTTATGATCCCTGCATAGGCATGTTGGTGCTACACTTTATCTTTCAACCTCACAAAATGGTTTATGTAGCTCATTGATTAAAATTTTCTGCTTCCTGGAAATATTTGACTTATGTGGTCCTATTTTAAAGCCCATGCTTCATGGATTCTGGAGCTGAGAATAGTAGAAATAGAACCTTATATTTATACATACAATTATGGAGAAAGAATGATGAAATAGGAGAGATTTGTAGTGCCCATAGTTGCTTTTTATAGGAGTTTGGAAAAAGCATGTCAGAAAAATCGATTGTAATGGTGCTAGCAGATAGGTCGCTGGGTTCAAAACATCCAGCAGTGCTTTAAACAGCCAACAGAAGTTGATTCTTTGAGTCTACAAGAATTTCTATAAAATGCAAAGTCCGGGAAGCTGGGACATCTGTGATCAGCTAATGTCATAGCCCTGATAAAGGCCCTGTACATGACTGATTTCCCCCCAAACACTGGTGATCTGGACTGGTGCCAGCATGATGTTCTCGGGCCAGGGCAGGGATTTTACCTGGAATGATTTAGGACCAGGGGTGAATACTAGAGGGATTTGATGCTAAACACATGATTCAAGGTTAAATGAAGGTTGGTAGACAAAAAATAGAGGTGATCAAGGACGGAACTGAAAATAATGCCAACTGGGGCAGGGGTAGGGAATGAGATGAGAAGTCCAGGGCATGGATGGTTAATAAAGCCAGGGTTTGGAGAGCATCTCCTACCAAGTCCCGGGAAGGGTTAGCTGAACTACATGTTGATGGTGGCTGTGGAGTGTGGTCATGTTGGTGGCAATATGAGGAGCAAGAGAAAGAAGGGAGGTGCATGATCTTTGAAGGCACAATCTACTTAAATTTATGTTTTTATCTGGGGCTAGTACTAGATCTCACAAATACTTAAATATATCAGATATCATTGCAATTTTTAAAGTATTTTTAATTTTATCAGTGGAACCATTTTCATGAAATGAAACCCTACATGGAACCCCAAGACATAAAAACAGTAAAATAAAAGCAGAGATATTCTGGCTGAACTAAGGTGGTAGTGGGACCAACACCTTCACCCTTTTCTTTAGGGGACCCCTGAGGAAAAGCTGTTAGCAGCTTCTGCAGGCTTAATGGTGTATGAGAGGACATGTAAAACCAAACCTCAATCCTTCATTCAAAACAAAATAAAAAATTATAGATATTTTGGTGTAGATAATTTACATATTCTGATAGTTGAATATATAGTTATTTGAATGTTAAAAGTCTTTTAATAATTAATTTTTTTGTATTAGGTGATTTACAGCATAATATAAATGTTGAAAGTAACTCTAATACTGCTTGGGATTTTATTCCAGTTTAACTGTTCACCTTGTACACATCCTTTATTCTTTCTGTGCTTCAGTTTCCTCATCAGTCAAATTTTACCTACCTCATTGGTACTATTGTGAGGATTAAATGAATTAATTCCTATAAAACACTTGGAATGATCCCTAGCATATGCTATGTGGTATATTTTATATTAATATTTTCTATTATTTTTATTAATATTCTTTTCTGTACCTTGCATTTGCAAACAGATTACAAACTTCTTGGAATCAGAGGCATTATTTATTTCTCTTTTTTATCTTGAATGAGCAGAGTAATGATTTGTTGGTAGTAGAAGTTCAGGAAAGTAGTTAATAAACTAGTGATTTATTGAACACCTGCTTTGATATGGGGACACTGTAAGGGGGTGAGAGTAAAGATGAATGAAACAGGACTCTTCAGAAACTTGCAGCCTAATGATCCTAAATTAAGTAAAATAAAATGTAATTAAAGAACAGTAATAAAGATAAAAAAAAATAAAAACAAGAACAAAAAACACTTCAGGAGAACAGCCATCTGACTAATTTTTCCCCCCCCCTTTGGTAGTGATTCTGAATTTCATTTAGTTTAAATTTTGAAGGAAGCATTGCTAATTTTAAAAGTCTGAAAAAGACATTTTGCCCAAAGGGATAAGTGTGTGATAAGGCACAGAGAGAATAAGCATCAGGACAAGTTCAGAAAATTGCAAGTAGCCCTTTAGATCTGGAAGGAGGGGGAGGGTGTTACTGGGGCAAGTAGCAAAGGGAATTAGGGACCTGTACATGTAGAAACCTAATTGTGCCGATCTAAGATTTGGGTTTTAATCCTGTAAGCTTGAGTAGTTGTGCAGGTTTCTTTGTATTAATATCTGCATACTGATGATATCTAATCTGGATTGAAAACCTCTAATCACCTCTGGGTTTTTAGGTCTTTATCCTTGGATACTTTTTTTTAAAGTGAAAACTAAAAAATTAAGAACTTTGCGTTTTAGAATACCAGCTAAGTGTTGTTAAAGGTCACCCCAAATAACTGAGAGATTGCATATTTTGAATATTCACTCTTCCAGGTTTAGTTTTGAAATCCCATTTTGTTATAAATTAGATTTATCTTTTCATATAGTAAAATGTCAGGAAGAAAACCATGGGACGTTTTCACTTGAACAGAAACAAGCCATTAATAGTCTACTGTAATTTTGTAGGCACAAGAATAAGAGCTGTGCATGGCTGTAACACATTCTTTCTCTAGGTTTAAGAGAATGAGAAAGATCAAAAAGTACATGAGGTGGGCCTGTGTGAGATTTTGTTGATTTGGCTTAGTTTTGCCCTTAACTTTTGTACTTTCCTTTATTTATCTTTATTTATCTAACACTGGTTTATATCTTTACTCTTTTGTTAGTATTTTATGCCTCTAGGTTTATTTTTTATGTTTAGTCCATAGTAAAAATTCAATAAATAGTTGTTACATGAATGAATAACACACTCTGAGTTTCTGTACCCAAAAATTCATATAGCATCTGTGACAAATAGTAAATTTGCTGATAACATATGGAAATGGAAAATGCCACAAAATCTCCATCTTTTTAACATTATGTTCATAACAGAAAAGTAAACCCTCTAACAGGAGTCTACTCTTGGAGACCTTTTCCATCCTCCTTGCTGTTTTCAAGGTCGAGGACTCCCCAGCCCTTGTGTGGCTCATGCTCAGCAAGGCTTCATGTGGGAAAGGGTCATTTTCCCAAAGTTGACCTCTAACAGGTAACATGACCTTGTTCTTAGACGAAAGGAAGAAGGAAAGTAAAACAACCCCCCCACACCCTTGCTTTGTCAAGGCACCAACATTTTCCAAGTGAGAACATTACCAAATGTTGAAAAACACATGTTTTTCAGAATTAGAGCAGTGTTCAAAATTTGGCTCTCATTCTTGTGTGACCAAGCTTGTGGCCTTGGGCAATCCTGGGCAATTTACTTGGAGTTTTAGTTTTCTCAGCCATAAAATGAGGAAAAACTAGCACCTATTTTAGGGGATTGTTTTGAAGATTAGAAGAGGAAGCAGGCGTGGTGGCACTTAGCATGGTGAGTATTGACTGTTCCAATGGAAGGCATCCTGTATACCCTGGTACCCACACCATCGCCATATCATGCCTTCCCACACTCCCTTGCTGGGACTCTGGACCATAAAACATGCCTATATACAGTTATTGTTAATCGTGGTCAACTGAGTTCTTTATGATTGTTGTATGATTGCTTAAAGTATGGCAGACCTTTCCAGTATAAGAGGCGCTCTTCCTGTGGTTCTATGCTTGAGCTAACCCTACTCACTCCACTTATCTCTCACAGAGGTGAGCGTGAGCCTGGACTCAATCAGTTAGAGTACTCCTCCCGTTAGACAAAAAGATGGGTTAGGGGATGAGCATGTGATCTCAGCCAGGATAATTCTTTCCTAGTTTTCCACACTAAATGTTGGTGAAACTATATCTTTTCACTTGACTTGATAAGTTAATAGGATATAAGTTGGGATGTCATAAGCTATACTGCCCACCATATGAAGAACTAGCTGAGGAAGGAATAAGAGAAAGAGTCTTATGATATCAGTTGAATCCCTGGATACAGATATTCCAGAAGCTACCTTTATCCATAGACTTCCTCACTTTATTCTTAAACTCTTTTGAGATAGGCTTCTGCTATTTGCGATGAAAAGAATTATTAAAATTTGCATTTTGGATTTTAGAAGAAATTACTCTGACTAAAAAGGAAAATAAAATTAATTAGCTGTTCTACAGAATAATTTTCAGAAGATAATTGCATGTTGGAAAGGATATATGAAAAACGATTTAATGTTTTTCAATTGTTAAGGTCCCTGGTATTAATAGTTAGATGGAGGCTTATAAAGTGGGATCGGATTAGTGTGAATTAGGGAAGTGTATGAATAATATTGGAGCTCGTTGGCTAACTCATACTCAAATGCACCTCAGGAAAGAAGAGGCCAGTTCTTTTCCCAAGAAAAGTCAACACAAGCACCAAAACCAAAATCAGATGTATACTGAGAATATTCAAAGGTGTTAATCAGGGCAAGTGCTGGGCTAAGCTCCTGGATTCAAGCCCCTGATAGCTTCTCTAGACTCTGAAGTATCTGCAGTGTGGTACTCTACACTTCACCACTCTCTGGTGACAAGAGATGTACTACAAGCAAGGTGAAGGTTTTAAAGGGAGCAAAAATTTTTTTAAAAAGTAAAAAAAAAAAGAAAAAAGATAACCAAAAACAATGATATACCTACTACACATTTATTTCTTCCACAGGCAAAACAAACAAACAAGAAATCAGTACTTATATTACCTACAAACATGCTGTAACCGTTGGCCAATTTGATGTAATTATGAATTCCAAAAATATAATTGGATCATGCTTGTAAACTGATCTGTTAATCTGGGCATGATTAAGTTACGATTAGGGCGTTGACTGGGCCACGTCAGTAGGGCGTTGAGCCCCACCCCTTGGTGGGTGGGGACTCAAATATAAAAGGCATGGCAAGAACAGAGTTGAAGCAGTCTTTTGAGAAGCAGTTTTTATGTTGGAAAGAAGGCCCCAGGAGAAGAGAAGCAAGCCGTTCGCCTGATCGTCTACAGCTGACCTTGTGGAGGAAACAGGAGCTAAGCCCTGAGAGAAACGCAGCCCCGGGAGGAGAGGAACCCCAGAAGCCTGAACCCTGGCAAATGCCAGCAGCTGTCTTGCTCTAACACGTGGCAATGGACTGTGGTGAGAGAAGAAACATAACGCTTTCTGGCCTGGTAACTGTGGACTTCTACCCCAAATAAATACCCTTTGTAAAGACCAACCCATTTTTG
>JAQZBX010031636.1:0-26224 GCA_029593785.1 Cabassous unicinctus
TGGCCACCCTGCAGTGGCTGTGGTCCAGGAAGGACTGAAATAGAAAACTGACTTAAGGCATAGGGATGAGCACTGCAATTCCCCTATGAGTTATGATTTCCACTGGAAATGCTCAGTCCTATTCCTAATTCTTTTCAAGGTCTCAGGTTTGATTTTTATTTATGGTTTAAAGCCCATTGAATTTACCCTGGACATTTGGATGTGACTTTTTGAGAAAGGATGGAAAGCCTAGGTGAGCAGATTGGAAAAAAAGCCAATGCAATTGGAGTTATTATTGTTACCATAATTCTTCCTGTATCTAAAGGTTTATGAGGTTTGAGGAAACTTGGTCTGATACAGATTTTGGTATCTGGAAGTAGATACCAAAATCATAACAAAAGCTTAAAATGTTGGAGTGGCTTTGAAATCTCAGTGGGAGGAAGTTGTCAAAATTTTAAGGATTTTGAGGAGAGTATTAGAGAAAGCTTGACTTGCTTTGGGTACACCACTCATAGAATTTTGGACTTTAAAGAGGCTGCTGTTGAAAGAAATGAGGAAAGTATTATTGGCAACTGGATAGAAGGGGATCTTTGTTACACAGTTTCAGGAAGTTTAGCAACACCATTGCCTGCAGTAATGTGGAAGGTAGAAAATGTTCCTAATGCATTGGGTGATCTCACTAAGGCAACTTCCAGCCAGAGTGCTGAAAGTGCTGACTGATTATGGTAAAATGTGAGAGGACAGATATAAGCCAAACAAAAGACTGTTAAAAAAAAAGGAGCCAGAATTTGCTGATTTTGAAGCTTCCCATTCTCTCCAGAGAAATGGCAAAAAATGCTAAAATTAAGAAATGGTTTCCAAGCGAAGACCAAATCCAGGACATTCTCAGGAAAGCATTATCTAAAGATGAAGCTGAAGGAATGACTATAAAATGATTTGTTGTGACCTCAGAAAGATCAAGTGGTGCCCCATAATGCCATTCAGCCAGAAAAAACGCCCTCTGAAGAGATTTGGTGTGTGCCTCCCAGGTCCTCTCAGGAAAACAATAGGGCTTTAGGAAGCTGTATAGGAGTTGTCCCTCAGCAGAAGTTTCATGTAAAGAAAAGTTTATCCTGGAAAAATTCATTGGTATGGCTTCTATCTAATGGAGAACTCTCCCTCCCCCCAAAATTCAGAGACGACTCACAAAAGTTTTAAGAGAATTATATCATCAGAAGCAGCACTAGTTTGGACTGAAAGGAACAAAGGTAAGGTAGAAAACTCTTCAGCTGCAAACACTTGGCATCTTTTATGAAACAGAAAGGATGATTCAGAGGATGGAACTAAGAGCCAAGGAGACTTATTCCTGGGCAGCAGTAGGATTCAGCCCTAATCAAGGAACTTCCAATACTTGTCCAGCTGGATTTCAAAACTGCCATAGACCAATGACTCCTGCATGCCCCTTTTTTGAATAGGAGTGCCTTTGGCAGTTATCCTATGTCTGTCCCACCTTTTACTTTGGGTGTGTGTGTGGGGGTGGGGCAGATAACTTGTCTTGTTAGTTCACAGGTTTGCAGTTTGAGAGGAATTATACTTGAGCTGTATTTAAGAAACTATAACCGAGGAGCCTCATCTGGACCTGGACCTGATACAGTTGATGATGCTCTGGATTTTGAGCTAGTACCATAATAGTATAGGACTTTTGAGGGCCTTGGAAAGGCATGGGAGTATTTCGCCTGTGAGAGGCATGTGAATTACTGGGGGCCAGAGGACCACGATCTCCAAGATGGCCCCCAATGATCCTGCCTCCCGCTACTCACACTCTTGTGTAGACCCCTCCCACACTGTACCACGGTTGGTCTGTGCGACCAATAGAATATAGTAGAAGTGATGATATGTCACTTCTGAGGTGAGGTTATAAAAGACTGTGCCTTCCATCTTGCACTCTCTCTTGGCTCACTCACTCTGGAGGAATCCAGCTGCATGTCATGAGCAGCTCTATGAAGAGCTGAACCCTCCTGCCGTCAGCTATGTGAGTGGGCTTGGAAGTGGGTCCTCCAGCTCCATTCAGACATTCCTGGCTGACTGCTTCCATGAAACTGGGGCTGGCTAACTTGTTAGCTTGAAAGTAGCGTAAAATCTCGGACCCTTCACAGTTCTTGACAAGGGATGGATATATAAGGTGCTACACCTAGGACAACATTATAGTATCAGTGGAGTGAAGTAAGCATGGAAGATGCTCTATTTTATAATTCTGGACTTGACTGACAGGAAAAGAAATACATTTATTGTTTACTATGTAATTGAGTATTTAAAATATGTTATTTCACTTAGTACTTATAACAAACATATGAGATAGATGCTACCATGTTGCATTTACAGATTAAATATTGTATGTGAATTTAGATATGTGAAAAATCTGTGTTTATTAAAACTTTCAATTTCAGAAAGAGTGAAGCAGGCCAGGAAGATTAATTTCTACCCTAACTCAGAACTTATAAGAGGCCATGCTCATGCTGCAAATGAGCATATTACATATGGCTGGTACCATTAAATGAAAACAAAAAGCGAGCACAATATTTCAGAATAATTCCATTGTCATTAGCATCTGCTGTGTCCATGGCACTGACATATCGTTCCATAGTCTACATACATCTGGTGTTCCAGAGTTGTGACTGTACAACCATTGGCATCATCCCAGACACACTCATTCCTCCTTGGCTTTTCTCCTATGACTGGCTCAGTGAGTCACACCTAGAGCATCAGTCTCACAAGTTCCTTGTTCTAGAGAATTTGATAATATATTTTCCAATCTTCTGAAAAGTCCAGCTGTTAAAACAGCCAGATTTTCCAAATCATTTAGCCATTTATTCCACTGGGGGAAGGGGCACCAAGAATAGTTGGACTCAGGCATCACCAGTGCACATGTCAAAACCCAGTGAAGCTGTCTCTCCTGCATCCTCCTTTTTTTCCCCCAATTAGTGTTTTATCTCTCTCTTCCAAGAAAAAGAAAGCAGAACCTTTCAATCATGGAAATTCATTAGCTTGAAGGGTGTTTAGTAGTTTCCCCTCTTTAATAAGTTGGTGGATCATATAAAAATGGACTATATCAAAATCTCCTGTGGGACTTTCCACAGTACACACAGTTCTCCCCACCAACCCCTTCTCCAGATTCTGGTATGCCCTTTGAGTTTTGAAGAGTTCCACAGGTAATTTTGAAATGCTTTCCTTCTCCACCCCCCAATGTCAGTTGAGAACTACTGAGAGAAACCTGGATTGTGGATAGGCAATATTTAATTTCTTTTCAGAAAAAAAGTTAATAATTCTTATTAGGCACTGTGGCAGTTTGAAATTATTTTATGAATACCAAAAAAGAGAAAGATTATGTTTGTGAGCTAATCCATTCCTGTGGGTGTGAGACCCTTTGAATTGGACTAAGTCAGTGAGGTGTGACTCAGGTTGAGTCTCTGCCCTTTTGCTGGATCTGATAAAAATGGAGAGACATGGAGAGAGACACAGACACAGATAAAGGAAGCTGCCATATTTGATCCTGCAATGATGAGAGAGAACTCCAGTTTTGTCCACAGCTGAGCTGCAAGGACAGAAGCCCCAGAGAGGCTCAAAGAGCTGAAGCCCAGAGAGAAATGAGCCATATACCCGATAGCTTACAACTGAACTTGGGAAAAAAGTAGAGCCGCCAAGACTGAGAGAGGAGGCCCTGTAAGAGACAAGCCCTATGCAGGTTTGTGGACAGTTGCAGAAAGGTGGAGACCTCAGCTGAGATCAGCGGCCATCTTGCTTCACCACATGGCAGCTGACTTTGGTGAGAAAGCACCTCTTATGGTGCCCTGAGTTGGACTTTTCATGGCTTTAGAACCATAAGCTTTTATCCCAAATAAATTCCCTTTATAAAAGCCAACTCATTTCTGGTACTTTGCATTGGCAGTTCTTTGGCAAACTAAAACAGGCCCCCTATATTCATTTTGGGTAGTTGGAACCCGGTGAAAGAATATATCTATTTAATATAAATGGGTGTGGATGTGCTCCAATAAAATTTTTTTTTTACCAAAATAGCTGATGGGCAGACTTGTTCTGCAGGCCTTGGTTTGCTGACCCCTGTTTTATAGCACAATGAAAGGCTAATGTCTCCTTCTTATTTATGGACTGCCCTAAGTGATTTACATGGCTCTAGCAGACCCATGTGTTCTGGGAGGTTTCTCTTATTTCTGATTTTCTTCCTGCTATTCTGTGAATACTGTCTACTTCTCAACTTTCTCATGACAAGGTTATCCCTGGTCTGCTTCCGAAACACCAAGACCTGGTGAGTTATGTCACTTAGCCACATAATTCTGAATTGCCCTACTCACATGGATGGCATTTAAATCCTGTGCATCTGTGGATCATTCCTAATGACTTAGCATCTCTTCCTCAACTTAGAAGTTATCTTAATAAGGCCAGACTTTTCCTTTTGAACTTTTCATAATGACAAAACACAATATAACACATAGTAAACAAATTTATGTAGATATCTTTCACAGTGGCAACTTGGATGTCAGCAAGGACAAGCTCACGGCCCTATAGTGCATGACTTACCTGGGCAAACACAGTTGCACCTGATACCCTGCTGGATGAAATCGGCAGCCACAGACTTTGTGAGGCCAATCACAGCAGCCTTGGTTGCACTGTACACACATCTGTTTACAACTCCTGAGGGTGAAGACAAGGTTCAACAATTGAAGGAATCAGAACATGGTCCTTAAATGGGAATATAGTTACGTTTCCCTGGTAACCATTTTCATGCTTCCTCCCACTTTCTTTTATAAACACTTGATACCAGATTTTCTCACTTAATAGGACTAGTTTCTGAGTCTGAGACAATGATCTCAGCATTGGCACAACTCAATTGTGACTTATTTATCGAGGTATTGCCATATTTAACAACAGTAGACTTAGTTTGTCATCATCAGTTGGTATAACCTTTGGGCAGATTCCAAAAGAAAGAAAGGGTAAACAAAAACAAGACAAAACAAAAACCAAACAAATAAAAAAACAAGAGGCCTAAGCACTTGTTTGCATTCCTCTGTTGTGCAGGCTTTGTGTGTATATCCTTGCAAAGTGGAGGAATATTCAACTAGCAAATTCATGTGCCAGAATATGACATCATCTCCTTTTTGCACAGTTATCCTAGTCTTTCACCTTGACTTCTCATTTAGAGCCCAGATCAGCTGTTATTGTGAAGCATCCCCCCACCCACAGGCTATTACTTCCCCTGTACTTTGAGTACTTTGTGCAAACCTCTGTTATAACACCATCACACTGCACAAGACACTTGTTTGGCTGTCTCTCTCCCTCTTTTAGACTGGAGGGGCACATAGTGGGTGCTCAAGATATCTTTTTTGATTAATCAAATGGATAAATGTTTCCTTTTCCCAGTTCAATTTTCATTTCCACATCTATTAGATGGAATAAAAGGGAAGGCAAAGAAAATATAATTTTAATTTAATTTTATGACTGGTTTACATTTAAAGCAATAGGTCTGATACTTAAGGAACTTAATACCATTTTTAAAAGCAGTTTTGAAAGTATGTGCAGATTTCATGATCTCTGCCATGCTTGTTCACAAAACCAACATCTCATGAAGGTGTCTGAGTGTCACCATCATGGTCTCCAGAGGAAGACAGACCTACCTTTGATGCTGGAAGCTATAGAGGACATGTTGATAATGTTGCCGGACCTCTGAGCAAGCATCTGCCAAAACAAAGCAAACAAACAAAAATTCCACTCTGCATTTACTTATGGTTTGCAGAATTAGACAATCAAAGTGTACTCTAAGTGCTGGGGATCCAACAGTAGAAAAAACGGTCAAAAATCCTGCCCTTAAGAAGGTCATATCCTAGTAGGAGAATTCTTTAGGAGGTATTCTTAGCAAGCCCTGTCCTAGATGGGAGAGGCTCGCCCTCAGACATATAACCACTTACCAAGTCCAATTATCTACTAATGTTAAGCAGTCCTTGAACTTACAATACCTCACCCAACCATTCCTGGGAATGATGACATACACACACACACACACACGCACACACACACTGACAGGAACATTTCCCAAGGAGCTAATTGCCTTCTTGTGCTACAAGAACATCAGCAAGACCAAGGAGGAACTCTGAGCTAAATGGAATGTGAATGAAAATTGATTGTTACTGCATGTTCTTGATGCTAGAGAGCTTTTATTCCATTCACCACATATTTGTTGAATACCTCCTGTGGCCAGGTACTGTGCTAAGCCCAGGAGATTCAAAGATAAGTGATACAGTCTGTATCTGTTGAGAGCTGCCAGTTTGGTTGGAGTGGTCGACATAACTAGCACCCAGCAACAGAGACCTGCACAGGGATCTAAGCAAGCATTGGGGTAGGGTGGAAGTGGCAACCTAGGCTGGGGGACACTGAGAGGAGGACTCCTGAGGAGGAAATATGTGGGCTGAATTTTGAAATTGAGTGTTAGTCAGAAAAATAAGAGAAGGATGATTTAAGGAAAGGGGACCACAGGAATAAAGATAAAGGTGTGAGAGAGTGTGGCTCTGACAGGGAACTGGGAGGGGTGGTTCAGTCTTGCTGGAACGCAGGATGTGGGAGGAATGAGGCCATAGAGGTCACAAGGCCTAAATTTAAGAATTTGGGTTTTACCATGAAGGCAATGCAGTGACATTGAAGCATTTAAAGCATAGGAGTGTTTGGATTTGGGGATTACAAAGGTCACTCTGGCACCATGTAGAGAAGGTGACCAGTCTGGAGGCTGATACAACAATTTAGGGAAGGAGCAATGAAGGTATCAGCCAGGGCCCAGAAGGCAGAAATGACTGTGGGTAACAGGTGGAGACAGTTGAGGACGTGTCTGAGGGCGTGCCTCTCCATCTAAGAGAGGGTTTCCCAAGAACACATCCTTCAGAATTCCCCTACTAGGATGTGATCTTCTTAAGGGCGGGGTATTTGATTGGCTCTGTCCATTGTTGAATCCCCAGCACTTAGGGTACATAGTAGGCTGTCAATAAATATTTGATGAATCAGAATCTCTTCCAAGGCACTAAGTTTAAAATGTAGATTGCTGGGCCCTGCCCCAGATGAATATATAATGAAAAAAGCTACTGTGATTCGAAGATGTTTTTAAATGAACTTATACTTTATTAAAATAATGTACATATATGTGCAGACATGACAACCTATGAATATTTTGGGGGAAAGAACAAAGTTGAGAGAATTCTTGCTATTGGGTACTAAATTCCCAGTGAACTAAAAAACTAGGTGGATGTCTATAGAGAACAAGAAGGGAGATGGTGGGGTATAAGAGAACAGTGAAAAATTAAAATAACTGCTGGAGGAAAAATGGAAGAACAGGAGTGAGAGACCAAAGAAGGAACACCAGGAAATGCGATACTATGAAAATCAAGCAAAGAAGTATTTCCAAGAGGAAGGAGTCTTGGAGGCAGGGTAAAGGACCCAGGTGAGAAAAAAATCACTTTTGTGGGGTGAATTTCTCCAGCAGCTCTCGGAAAAAGAGGTGTAGGAATGGAGAAGGTGAATGATGGCTGGATCCAGGCCTCGGTTTGCCA
Source organism: Cabassous unicinctus (assembly GCA_029593785.1). Classification (NCBI taxonomy): domain Eukaryota; kingdom Metazoa; phylum Chordata; class Mammalia; order Cingulata; family Chlamyphoridae; genus Cabassous; species Cabassous unicinctus. Next base: position 7,563 of record JAQZBX010031636.1, read on the forward strand.
AGATTATGCATTTCTTTATGATATTGTTTTGATACTTTGCTACTAATTGTACTTAAGAGCAGAGAGTATATAATAATCCGAAGGCACCGTGTTGGGTGGACACAATGCCTTACAAAGGATACAGAGAGAGACTGAGGTGACCCACCCAAGTCAAGGAAGACAGCAAGGGAGAGAATAATATTTAATTCAACCGTGTTTTTCTATACCATAAAGGGATCATAATTAAATAGGGTCCTCATAAAAAGACCAACAAATTATTAAAGTGTAATGGTGTTTAAAACTGAGCCTTTGGGACATGTGGGAAACCCTGTATATTTTTTGTGTGTAACATTTATATAATCTAAGTATCTGTTAAAATTTTTTAAAAAATTATTAAAAAATTAAAAAAAAACTGAGCCTTAAATTCTGTTCTCATTCAATTTAGCAAATAACAGGACTCATTTTTAATACCTATAGAATATATATCATCTTATTTAATATATAAAGGTGGACTATTAGGGAAGTTTGATTTTCAGTCTTCTGAAATGCAATGATTCCTCAGGCAAAACCTTAGAATCTAGTCGCCTAGGAGATGCTAGTGCTGCCCCTTAGCACTTGTACTGTTCATTCAGCCCAGGCCTGCCTGCTGACTCTAGAGCCCATAATCTTGCCCCTTCCATCACCTGCTCATCGCTGGCCGCCATGATGTAACAATCTTCCTGGCTCCCCATGCAACAGTCCTCTCTGGCAAGTGCAACTATAAAGTGAAGTGCCTGGTACATAGTAATGAGTTTCTTAATCCTCCAGAAACTCAGGGCTCAACCCTAACCCTAAAAGGAGACCAGAACGAGCTCTGAAGAGTTTCTCTAGCTATATCTAGTTAGTCCTACTCTGACCCAGCTCTTCTGCCTCCACTTACTAGAGCTCAGTTCCTAATCTTGGCAGACCTTTGCCACTTGGATCTCTAGTGACCCCTTGCCTGGCCTCCACCTAGATTGAAGCCCTAGATTTGTTTATTCATTCAACAAATGTTTGCTGAGCACCTCCATGTGCTAGAAACTCTTTTAAGCCCTGGAGATACAGCAAGGAAGAAAACAACAAAGGCACCCTCAAATCCTTACTCTAATTGAGTTTCTCTTCTAGGGGCATTAGATTTTGCATTGACCTCTTCTTATAGTACTTTCAACTTCTTTTCTGCCTTTTGACTGATTTTCCAGGCTTGGAATGGTTTTCTATGTGTCTAACCATGAACAAAAATTTCCTATAAGTGTTCCCATGCTTTAACACCTGACCTTTCAGATCTGTCTAGACTCTAAATTCTGGCTTCCTCTGGAAAGTTCTGCCCTGGTATATGTGCATCATGGATAATGATACAGAGGATCCTTGACAATTAGGGCTGGAAGGGATTGTATAATTTATCACCCTCAGTTTTGGATGAGGAAATAGATACTAAGAGAGTGCAAGAGGCATCGTCTAAGGCACATGGTGAAGGAGGGACGGAGCACAGATGACCATCTGGCATCAGGGTGGTCAGGGTCACCTTTAACAAGTGACACTGAATCCTTATGATTCCCCATCCCAGTCATTGAGATCTCTTGGGATTTTTTAATAATTGAGTGTTATTGGCCCACATGTGTTATTGTTAAGATGCTTTAAAATCATAGGCAGAGTCACTAATTTGTAAATTAGTGTTAGATATTTTAAAAATTAACACAAGTCTAAATTTCAGAGCCACTGCACCCCACACCTTGTGAAACACCTCAGAAATGAAGCAGGCTGGTTTTGTAAACAAGTCTCATTCATCTGCAGTAGTCTTACCCACTGTGACCAAGGTGTCCACTTTTACAAAGCCTGTTTCTCCCTCATATCACATGCTAATGATCTGTCTTCAAAACATACATTCGAGTTCCATATAACATAGACTCTCATGAACTCCAAATAGGCAAAAAAGGCAATTTACATTTCTTAAAAACGTGCTTGCTCAACGCTCCCTGAACTCACCCAAAGATCCCTTCTAGGCATTAAACAAGCAGATTAAAAAAACGTTTCCTTCCTGGCTAAGTCAATTTGTATAGTTTTCCTGTTAATGTTCATCTGGATTCTCTGGATGTGAGGTTGAAGGTTCAGGCTGTGCCATTACCAAATCTGTTCTCCTGGCTTGGGTTGGCAGCATTCAGTAGCAATAATCATCTAATCCAGTTGGGAAGAAAGAGAAAATTGGCCCTTCTGCATTCCAGTTTACAACCTTGAGCTGTGCTGGTTCTGTACTCAGTCAACTCCTTTCATTGTCTGAGCCCAGGCTGTTGGCCACTACTGGCTTATAAGCTCATTTGAAATCAGAGCTGTATGCTTCTCATATTTATATCCTCTAGAGCACCTAGTATAGTGCTTTATACAAAAAGGTGCTCAATGTTTGTTTGTAAATTAAAAACACTGATAAGTTGTTGAGTGAAGGCTGGGAAATTCAAGGGAAGCAGGCCCAAGGGGAATGCCCTCTTTAGCACACACTGTCCCTTACCTTCCTGGTACTTCGTGGCTCAGCTAAAAATAGGAGCAAAAGGAGAATATCCAGAGTAGAGAAAAGCAGTGGATTATATCAATCTTGGCATGTGTCTGGACACTGAAATTCAAGAAGGGGCAAAACTTTCACAGTTCAAATCCTGGCTCTAATCACTTGCTAGTTATATGACCTTGGATAAGTTATCAAAACTTTCAGTTTCACCCTTGTAAAATGGAGGTGATAACACAGTATCTACTTTAATAGGATTGTTTCAGTCATGCCCCCTTACTTATCCCTCTGCCTGGAATCTTCTCCCTATGTACCTGAATGGTTAACTCCCTTATTTAATTCAGATCTCTATGAAGGTCTCACCTTATCCGTGAAGTCCTCCTGGACCTCACTGACTACCTAGCTTATTTTAATTCATATTACTTATAACCACCATGCATATTATATATTTATTTGATTACTTATTATCCTGTCCCACCCCTCAATAGAAGGGACTTTGTTTAGTTCACTGATGTGTCTTGTGCACCTAGAACAGAGCCTGGCATGTAGAATGTGCTTAGTAAATATTCTTCAAATGGATGAACAGAGGTGAAATGAGTTAATACATATTAAATGCTTTGACATGAATGCTCAATATGTTTGTCATTATATTAGCTGTTAGCATTCTTCAGCACATGTGGGGATCCTTTCTCGGTGCTAAGTATAGAGCCCTACTGTGGTGATATCTTAGCAGTGTTGGTTTTCTTACTTTGGGAAGGAATGCCTTTATCATGAGGTACATGCTGCGGACGTTGAGATTCATTGAGAAGTCCCAGTCTTTCTCCTCACAGTCCAGGATGGTTCCATGATGGACAAAACTGGGAGAGTGATTAAAGAGTAGAAAAAATTCTCATTAAAAAATTTATATTCCATTTCCTTGTTATGTCTATTGTCATTTATTGACTCAGACTATTGTCCCTTTCTGTTACTATGATTTACAACCATTTAAACATAGTATCACTTAGTATATTAGGTTAATACATACCCTACTACTTAAGTACAACAACTTAAGGTAGAAAAATTTGTTATTTAAAAACAACATCCTTCTTTTAAAAGAAGAAGGTAAGTTTAGGGCCACGAAACATGAGAAACTTTACCAACTGCACTAGAAGCATCATGCCATTAAAAATAAATAAGAAATAAATGAGAACATGGCACCTGCCCTTTGTGGCTTTTATTTCAAGAGCAACAGTGCCCTCAGCTGCACAGATTTAACATTCTTAAGGGAAAGCAAGTGCCTTATGGTCTCAGGGTAGCACAGTAATATTACCAGTGTATAGTTACAACATGTTTGGGACACAAAGCAGAACAAAATAAAACCCTTAAAATAATCTCTCTTTTTCAAGTCACACTTCCTTGAGGAATCTTTCTAATCACAGGACTCCGTATTGCTGTCACTGTCTTCTGGACCAAAATTATGTAATTAATTATAAAATATTGTTGGTTATGATTCCCATATACTGCTTGCCGTACTTCTTGTTCAGTCAGAATGTCAGTTTTTCTGACAGCAAGAAGCACATGTTATATTTCTATATGCCCTCCATTGCTGAAAATGGACTATTTGCTGATTTTTTCACACCTCTGGGTGTATTCTCATATGAATAACAAGCAGGTCATTTATAAAATAGATGATCACAAGTTGTTGCTTTAATTTAATTTCCATACATTGTAACACATGATAAACTATGGATAGACTGGGATTTTTTCCCTGCTGTAACATGGTTTGGAAGAACCACAAATGTATATTAATTAGAAGGCTCTCAATTTTTTTTTTTTTAATCAGTGCAGTAGTACCAGAAAGGTGGTTCATCCAAATGTAAATAATGAATTCCTATGTAAGCCTCAATTCTGCTCCTCTCTATTGTTAGTCTGCATCTGCACGAGCTGCTCTGCGTTCACTTTCTGATCATGCCTGCATGGTTCAGCAAGTTTGGTGCCACCCTAATAAGTTCAATTAAGCCATTCTCTTTGTGCTATATATAAAGGTGCAAGATGGAAACTTCTTTTGCTGGGATTTGTTGTCTCAATAAGAAACATTGAACTTGGGGCATGCAAAGGACTTGCTAGTAATATTGTTCCAAAAAATTGGGAACATCTGCATTTCATTAAACTTAGAAATTTGTTTCTGGTAAATGTACTTAGTTTTAAAGAAACACTACTGTAAAGAGTTTTTCATATTGTTTTATGACCTAGCAGGTTAATAGCAACAAGCCTGTTTGCAGTGAGCCTTAAAAACATCAATAGCTTTGTATCAGTACCAGTTGTCTTGGGTAGACCTTAATTGATTTTAGGCTCCAAACCTATATCGACTTCTATGGCTGTGTGAGTTGCTGAATCTTATGTGTAATGATAATGCTGTCAGAAATCTAGCTATATTTCCCAAGGAATTAATTATGGTTCACAATGAATAAATTTGTCACATTATCTAAATTCTTTTAATAAAAGTTCTAGAAAACTCTCTATAAGGAAAATGAAATAAAAAAGTTATGAATTACCCAGCAACATTAAAAAGAACATCAAGTCTCTCAATTTCATTGGCAAACTGCTCAATTTGTTTCTTCTTTGTGACATCTAGAACACGAACTTGGATACCTGAAAAACAAACAAAAGACACTATTTATACCAATAGCCATAATGTTTAGCCTTGAAGAATTAGCTGTTTTGACATGCAGATTGCCAGTTAGGTCTCGGACTGTTGATCTTCAGTAGGGCAACATGCATTCATCTTAGGAATCTCATTAACAAAAATTACCTCTCCATCTTAACCTCCAACACTTCTTTCTCTCTCTCCCTTCCTCTATCTCAATTTCTCTCTTTCCATTTTCTAAAGTGAATAATAAGGTAAGGGTCTTTTCTCAATAATGACTTCACAGTGAAGTATGAATGAGCTATATTAGATGTTTCTCAGGAAGCCAGCAGTGATAACTGAAAGTGGGCTCATTTTAACCCATTCTTTCCCCACCCGAGGATGAGTCACTGGTACAATAATGCTGAATTCTGAAGGTGTGGGGGTGGAGTAAGGACAGGGTGGTGGTGAGAGGAGACAAGAGATTGTTTCTGTTTGTGAGCTTTACCTCTATGTCATTTTCATTATTTATTAGAAATGACTCTGTTGGCCAAGGGTATTATCACTTATTTCTCGAATAAATTGCAAGAAGAAATGAGGGTGCTTAAAGGAGGTATGAAACACTCGAAGTCTGGACATGAGAGATCTGGCATGAGATCCGAGAGCTACATACTGTATTAGTTACTAACAAAAATCCAACATTGTCTAATGGAAACAGCAATAATTATTTTAATGCTTTTTTCAATATATATTTTATTTTCAGATATAGGAAGAAAAGATAAAGAAAGAAAGAAAAGCTGAAAGCTGACGTTTCAGAAAAACTTTCTTTTTGTTGTGCTATTCCAGTGGAGTAGTTTTACTTTGACTTGTTGAAATTATAATTCAAGATAGTCTAATTCAATAACTAAATTCAACGAACTAATTGTGTTTGGTCAAGTAACCAGTTCTATTTTACTGAAACAGTCCACTTTCAAATAAGTTACTGGCTTTGCTTTCTTTCAAGGTAACTCTAATTGAAGTCCTTTGACATTAGCATGTTCAGTGTGGTGGAGAAAAGGGTGATACAGAGAGGGCTCTGCAGACAGGTCCCTCTGTGTTGTTGCGAGAAGGGTTAACTAGGGTTTCATTCTTTCATCATTGGCAGCTTAAGGCTTTCCATTAATAAGTTCCTTAACAAACTTTCAAAGAACCAGTTCCATTTTTTTTTGCATCAACAGAGAATCCAAACCAAAGCCTTGAAGCCCTTCTGAACACTGCCCACTCTCTCTCCTCTCAGAACCAGGCTACTCATTTCTTCACAAATATTTATTGAGGACCCCTGATGTGCAAGCCTCTGCCCCGCCCCAGGGATTACATTTTAGTGGGGGGAATCTTTTACCAAGTTCTGCCGATTTATGTAAATATTCTCCTTGAACACATCTACTTTTCCTTTCACTACCACTATCTTACTTCAAACCAGACTAATGCTAACTAGTACAGATAATTGGTCACACTCTCTGGCCCCTCCAATCTACTCTCCACAGCTGCAATAGTGATTTTTAAAAAATTCTGGTGATTGGACAGCATTGCCCAAGAGGAGGAGGAAAGGGGGTAGAAGGGAAAAATTGTCATCAAAACTTAACATAATAAAAATTTTAAATTTTCACATATAACTCTGTGACTAGGGCACTAAATCTCTCATCATGTTGGGTAAATAAAAACTTTAAGTATACCTCTGTGATTTTCATCTGTAGGTCCATAGCATATAGATTTGATGTCAGTCAGGCTTCAAAAAGGCTAGCCAAGGAATTTTCTTTCAACATGTGAGTATTACTGCTTGTTTAATGCCTTGAAGGCTCTGAATCTCAAGTTCAAGCTGCAGAGTCACTTACCTGGGTACTTTTCCAGTTCCTGGAGTTTGGATGCATTGATATCTGTGGCTATGACTTTGGCACCTTCTTTTGCAAAAGCCTAGTAGACACAATGCACAAATAAATCCTTTGTTTACTAGGTTATATTGCTCTCATCAATGTTAAGTCTTTGGTCTTTTTTCCCCTTTATCTTATTTTCATCCTTGGTTTTCTTATAAAATAGGTGGAATCTCATACCATCTAGTCTTATCTCAACCCCCATTGTTATTATTTTTATTATCAATTAGAAAAATGTGACATAGATTAGCTTATCATCTGATTTTGTCTCTTTAAGGACCATAAAATAAAATAGGGCTTTTTGAACTGGGATTCTGTATTAATACCTCTCAAAATACTGTTGTTCTGTGATTTGATAGCCTTTATTACACATCTGAGTAGGTGGCTAAACTTCAAATAATAAGAGAAAAATGGGTTATTTCATGTTTTTCCTTCTAAGTGTATACTAGTGCTTTCATGAATGTCAAACTGTACCCTACAGTTTTGAAGGTGCCTTATGGCCTCAGTTCAGGGTATAATTTGGGAGAAGACATGAATTTGAAGGCAATGGAAACTTGGTCATCTTATAACCTGGCAGTCCCGATTCTGAATTGTGACATAATTTCAGAACGCCATATACCCCTTTAGGACTCCTGCAGTCAATTTATGGTGCAGAGAAACTGAGGCAGAGAAAGAAATTTCTCAGGATCAAAGTTTACCGGTGATGTCACATAATGAAAAAGTGAGGCCTTCATTCCTTCATCTGCCTAGGGTAATGACTTTTTTTTGTTGTTGTTAACTTTAGATGACAGAAGCACAAAGTCAATAGAAAGAGTTTAGTGGAATTAAATAACAGTGAAATTGTTCCCCCAAAAGCTAGAAAGCAGACAACAAAAGATCATCACTCACTAAGGCAGCTGCTTGACCAATCCCCTGAGCGGCAGCCGTCAGGACAATGACCTTCCCGTCAAGTCTGCCCATGATGGAATCTTCAGTTTAATCTAAAGACACGTGTTTTAATGGCTTATCTATAGCACATACACCTGCGCAGGCAAGAACACCCAGCATGAATAGTTAATATGCTCCCTGAAGAATGTGAAGACAGTGCCTCTGTACAGTTAGTCCCACTGTCAGAATTCTCCAAGAATGCTTACTCTAGAAACTGAAGTGATAACAGGCAGTGGACCTGGTCCTACCTTTCGATTACTCTGCACCTGGAGAGGACAGCCTCTGATGCTGAGGCAGCAAGGTGAGTATAGCCTTGACCCCCCTAACCCCCATCCTCCCTGTTGCCCCTGCTCACGTTGCTATTGTATTGTTTGTGTCTTGGCTACTTGAGGCTGCTTCTCGGCTATGCTCTTATAAGCTTTTGTTGAGGTTTGCATTATCAATAGTCTGTGGCTTTTCTTTGCCCCTTTAAAAGATTTCAGAGCTGGCCTCAGAGAGTCATTGAACAAAAGAGCTAGAAAATCAAATCATACCCAATGGGTACAAGGAAACTGATCTGAACTACCTAAGATCCTAGAGCCAGTCAGTGGCAGAGCCAGAATTAAACTCAGGCCTCCTGACTCTTTGTTCTGTGAGCATTCCACCCCACAGTGCTGCTAATCCTATTTGTTGAAGTATGCACTGTACATTTTAACAGTCACAATCATTCATTTTTAAAAAATATACTTTTTAATTTTTAAAAAAGATAATTTAGATTACATAAATATTCCATAAAAAATATAGGGGATTCCCATATGCCCCATTCCCTACCCCTCTCACACTTTCCCACAATAACAACATCCTTCATTAGTGTGGTACATTTGTTTCAATTGATGAATACATATTGGAGCATTACTACTAAGCGTGGATTATAGTTTAGATTATAGTTTATACTCTGTCCTGCACAATTTTGTAAGTTATGACAAAATATATAATGGCCTGTATCCATCATTGCAACATTATTCAGGACAATTTCACCTTAGACCCAGGGATGCAAGGAGGCTGAAAGTAAATGGTTGGAACAATTTTACATGCAAACAATAACCAAAAAAGGGCAGGAATAGCTAAACCAATATCGAATCATTCATTTTTAAAAGGAAGGATTGAGTTAGTCTGATAGGGGAAATATGATGTGCATGAGATATTTGGCCAATGTTTGCTTGTAGATCACAGGGTGAGAGTAATGGCTAGTGATGAGGCTGGGGTGGTGAAGGGTCATGTGGTGATTATATGAGGTTGCTTCAGGCAACCAGGTTCCTCCTACTGCTCTGCTCTGTCTTGAAGGTGTGCCTTCTGATCTCATACCAAGTCACGAAATAACTGCTATGTCTCCAGGCATCATATCCACAGTCTAGGCAAAAAGAAGAGGAGCAAAACCCAAAGCCTTTTAGAGAGCCCTTGCCTTTCTATTCAAGAACCTCCTCAGAAATTCCATCTTACATTCCATTGGTCAGGTCTGTGTGCTTGGCCATCCCCAGCAGCAAATGAGGATAGGAATTTGAGAGTTTTGTGTTCCAGCCATTATAAAGTGAAAGACAGGGGAAAATGAGTTGGATGGTGTTGAGTGCACCAACTTAAAATATGTGATCAAATAGCCTGCGAAGCATTCTGCTCACACACCCACCTGATGAAGTATAGGCTGGTAGCCCAGCCTGGAGGCCTCCTGCTACCTAGTCCTTCCATTTTGGACTTCTCTCTGTTCTCTTTAGCCAGACTTGGTGCCTTGCTGTTACCCAACATGCTCTCCCCTTTCAAGCCTCCGTACTTTTGCTCAAGCTCCGCGTGCTGAACTAGTTACTCCTGTAGACAATGGGCACTGAAGGACTTATAGAGTGGCATGATCAAATATGTATTTTAGAAAGGCTGCTGTAGAGAACAGACCTGGGGAGGGAGTAAACAAGCAAGAGTAGGGAGCTCATTTAGGAGGCTGCTGCTGTAGTCTAGAGAGGCACGACTGAAGGCCTGCATTGAAATAGGGAAGTAGGGGTGGATTAGAGAGCTGTTCAAGAGATAAGAGACGGGTCTGGTCACCTGTGGGCCTAATTTCAAAGAGATTATGTGGGTTGCACAGTGCTTCACAGCTATAAGACAGTAGAGCTGAATTCAAACCTAGGCTTCCTGATTGCAGCTCCAAGGGAAGGGCATCTATTATCTTTTTTCTTTCTGTCTTTTTATCAAAGATGCAAAATTAGCAGGAGGTGCTGGTCTCTGATTTTGCCTGCTTTTGTTATGTGATGAAGCAGCTAGGTTTTTACATCGCCTGACCTACTCTGATGCAATTAATTTTTTTTTTCTTTGAGTGATAAATTATCACTTTAAACATGAAAAGAGTTAAGAGATACATACAACATATTTTTAAGAAAGTAAAGGACTCCCATAATCTTTACCCTTCCCCAACTCTGGGTATGGTATAATTTAAAAAGATATTATTTACACCATTGTCATTAGTGATTCCTGGCATTGACTTCTGGTGCATGTCGAAGAGGGAATCTTTGGCAACCAGAGAAGCACTTAGAGAACTACTGCTGAAGCACAGAGTAGTAGCCTTTTGGCTCCTGTGAAAGAAAACCCTCCTATAGCTGGCTTTCCAGTCTTTCTGGGACCAGATTTTGGAGCCAAAGCCTTAATGTTAGATAAACTGTATTCACAAACTAAACAGGGTTTCTGTGGGGAAATGAGGGCAAACATGCCCTACAACTGAAAAACAAGGCAATTCTCAATAAATCCAATGTGACGCTGCACTTGTTGGCTTCGTTACTCCAAATACTGCAATCAAAATGTTAACTTTTGATCAGCAGAGACACAGCCAGAGCATTTCAGGAGCTCTAAATGTTCCCATGCGCCAGGAAGACAAGTGTTCACTTAGGACCCTGTAAAATCCTTTTACTTTGCTTTGAAAAACTTATAAATACACCCAAACTTCAAACTTGCTAAAAAACTCATTCTTGTCCTAATCTAACAACTGAACATAATTATCAAATAGGCAACATGCAGAACAAAGCAACATCTAAAATTAAATCTCCCCTACCCCCAGCCCAAAGTTTCACTGAAAAAATATCGGAAAAATCTTACTTTAGAGTAGTGACAGAATGGCGTACTTCAGATTCCTACAAACAACTTGAGACCGTTGTGCTGAAGCAAGTCAGATGATTAATAACGCATGCTGGGATTTGTAGTTCAGTTTCCTTCTATACTTGCCAGTTCAGTTTTCTTTGGTTTTTAAAAAAGGAGTCTCACGATTCATATACTTCGTGTGTGCACGTGTTGCCCTCAAGTGGAGATAAGGAGAAGGTGCAAAGAGGATATCTTTTCCTTCACTTGAACCTCTCTCAAGTCTCTGTTGTATATTTGTGCCTATTATGTCCTTAAGCACCAGGCCATGTGCTGTTCTAGATGAAATGAGCCAGAAACTGCATGTGGAAGATAGCAGAGCAACAAAAGAGAAGGGACCCAGGCCAATAAAGATGCTGGAAACTTCCTGGTCCTTGAGAGAGGGAAGTAAAATTCTATTGTATAAGGTACAGTTATTATTTTGTCACTCTCAGCCTAATCTAACCCTAATAAACATTTAGTGGTAGAAACCAAGTTCAGCTGAAGAAAACAGAGTTAGGAAATAAAAAAAAAGTACAGGCTACCAACATGTACTTTATCAGATAGGTAAATTTGCCTGGAATGTATAAGTGATGTTTGGAGACATTGCAGCCATTTTGTGACTTGGTATAAGATCAGAAGGCACACATTAAGGACAGAGGTCAACAGAAGGAACCTGACTCCTTGAAAACAGCCTCAAGGTGCCAGCCCTGAACTAATTTCTAACAGTCACAGAGGTTAAGAACCATGACTGTGAAGCCAGAAAGTCTAAGGTGAATTCCAGATCTTTCCCTTACTAGCAAAGGGAATAAGTCGCTTAAGTCTTCAAACCTCAGTTTTCTCATTTGTAAAATGAAAGGAACCAGGGCATCTACTTCAGCGATGTTTGTGAAGAAGAAAGACTTGGTATGTGAAACCATCAGCACAATGTTTGGCACATATGTATTTGTTTTGGTTTTCTAACTGCTAAAACAAATGTCAAACATTGGGCTGGCTTAACAACAGGAATTTATTGGTTCACAGTTTCAGAGGCTAGAAAGCTTGCTCCCTTCTGGGGTCAGTATCTTCCAGCTTGCTGGCAATCTTTGGGTTCCTGGCTTTTCTGTCACAAGGCAATGCACACGGCGATGTCTTTGCCTTTCTCCTTTGGGTTCCATTTACTTCAGGCTGCTCCCTAGGTGGTAGCTTCTCTTTCCATTAGACTTTGTTTATAAGGGACTCCAGTAATGCAGACTGAAGACCAATGGGATTCAGTTGGGCACACCTTAACTGCCGTAACATCTTTAGGAGATTTACTGTGGATCTATATCCTCCAGAATGCAGACTAAGACTGTGCCCAAACTGGGGTACACAATTCAATCCACCATAGTGCTCAATAAATGTTAGTGATTACTATTATGGAAATTGCCAGAGAAATCGAATTATAATGTATGGTAAGAAAAAAAAAGGCATTAAAAAAAATAGCTTATTTTTTGCATGTGTCCACGTGAGGTCTTTGGTAAAATTATCCCATTGCTCCACTGCAGCTCTAACGCTGGGTCTAATGATCTGTAAACATATAGCTGTGCTTCTTGCTTCAACAACAGTGCCCTTCCTTTGACTTTTGTGGATTTTGGAATAGACTTTTTATGAATACAAGTTACCTAATCAAGGCTAACTGATATTCCATCCTTGATGCAGCTTTCTTCAGTCTCCCTTTGTGCAACGATGTTCAACAATGTTTTTTCTACAACAGCCCGTTACACTGCATTGAAAATATTTGCCAACACATCTGTATTGTCACCAGACTAAATTCAAGGCTACAGATCATATCTTTTTCATCCCTAAATTGTGCTTAGCTCATAAGCATACATTTATTATTTTTGCCTGAGTTCCGTAAGCAGTGCCTTTTAGTGCCTAGCTCAGTGATCAGCATATAGTAGATGGTCATGGAATATTTGCTGTGTGAATGGGAGGCTCTTGATAAAATTTTGCTGAATTCTGCAGTCTCTTGAAAAAATGTTTCCCATGAATAATATCATATTTTGTCTTCCTTGGTCTTGACTTTACACTTTGGACCTTTTGTACTTTTCTGACCACACTACTACTTTTTAATACTTGCAGTTTCCATTGCTGATTTTCTTCAGTGTTCCTTCACAATCATGCTTCATGATATTAACACTCAGATCGTAAGAGTTAAGCAACATCCTAGTAGACTGGCTAGCTGACAGCTGATATTTTTAATGGTCTTAAAGTAGTTTTGTCATCCTGGTGAACTTATCCACACCAACCTTGGGTAACTTTATTCAGTAGACATTGTAATGAGTCAGGCCAGCAGCTGTTACAGTGTGATATTTAGGTAAGGTTGGAAAGGAGAAGCAAGAGTCCCACGGGGCAGGTCTGGGGATGGGTGGGTGGGGGGATTATAGGAAAGGACAATTGCCTCTTAGACCTAGTGAATTCCTACTATGTTAAGATAAGAGAAAACCTAATCTACAGACTTTGGAATGACAGGTATTATGCATAATCTCTTCCTTTGAATGAATCTTCTTTATCAAAGAGTGAACAATGTCTTGAAATACTTTATCTTTGTTCTATAACCTTAGGCAGTTTGCTGTTTTGTGTGTTTTTTCAAAGTTGAATGAAGTAAAAGCAATATAGGATACTCTCTAAAATGACAGTTCTTAACCTTTTATAGGGTTTACCGACCACTATGAGTTTGTTTTGATAAAAGTATTATAGGAAAATAAATCCACATACAAAAGTTGACATAAATGTTCAGAAGTCTTACAGACTTCATGAAGCCCATTAAGATGCCTTAAGCATCTGTAGCGACCTCAGGTTCAGGTAACTTTGGTAGAAACTGGCGCTGTATCCTCATGTCAAAATGAAGAGGTAGAACAAATGATCTATAACGTTTTTTTTCAGCTAAGAGTAGGGTGGAATGGAGAACAAAGTCTAGTAATAAACCAACCAATTTAGAGTGCAGGTATGGGGGGGAGGGGGCAGTGATGGATAACAGAAAAGTGAAAAAGAATCTTTGTAGTTATTACAGCAAAAGAAAGATTAGGACTAGAAAGTTAAAGGCACTGCCTCTGCTATCCTTTGATAAATTAAATCCAGAAAGACTGTGTATATTTTCATAGCAAAATCTTGACAGTCAACAAAAAGAGCCTGACCACCCCACCAGGAAACCATTAATATCACACAATGATTCAGAACTACTAATTACATATTTATTGAACACTCAAGGTACTAAAAAAGGAGCTTATAATTTTGTTAATTGAATGACATATTAATTTAGGTATCATGCTTTGAAACTGACTAAGTAAAATGGATAGCTTTACATTCATAAAAATGTACACATGAAATGTATACATGGCAAGATTGGAAATTTCCTTCAATAACTTTATTCTTTACAAAATATATAAATAAATAAAAACAATTCAACTTCTAAGAAGAAAGTATTGCTATCACCATTCTAAGTAATTGAAATGCATTATTTGCCTGTGTCCTGATCTTCCAATTCTAATTTACAATGAAAACTGAATGTGAAATTAAGTTGGACTGCAAATCATTGCCAGGGATAGAAACATAAAGGGGCAAACACGGTCATTTTCAAATGAGGATCAGTGGCCCTCCAGAAAAGCAACAGATGGAGGGAGTCTACTGAGTTTTGCACTCGGGCACATCTTTTCCGGAAGAGGTGTGCCAAGGACGAGGCTGAGGATCCACATTCTTGGCTCCCACAGTTTGTACTTCTGAGAAAGGAAATAAAAATCAAATGGCAATGTGGTCATTCACATCATTGTGTTTGATCATTAAAACAGCCTATTTCACATCATCAGAGTTGGAGAAGTTTATTCCCCATTCGCTCATAAAATGAACTGCGTTATCAGAGGTAATTAAGGAAAAAAAATCGTAAGTCATGTTGTGTTTAATGAATTGGTTGTCAGAATGAAAAACTATTTGCACTATTAAAATCATAGTATACATAAAACCAAGAAATAACAAATAATAAATTATTTTCACAAAAGTAAATCTAGCATAACTGGTCTTGGTAATTATCTTAATTTGTTGAGGTAATTTAGATTACTTTTTATAATAAAAAGTAAAAATTGCCATTAACTATTTCTAGACTAATATACTTATTAATTTAAGCTGAGACAATATCCTTTAATTCTGAAGTGGTTGGTTTTGATTAATGTAGTCTTCCAGTCTACCATTTTATTTATTTCACCTAAAAATAGTATACCAGAGAGATCCATACATTGGAAAAAAGGCTTAAGAATTTTTACTTGCAGTTTGGATTTATTTACATTAAGCATGTGCCTCTGGCACTATCAGATAAAATCAAAAGGTATAAAAGTAAAGTTTCTCCAAAGACTCTTTTAGAATTGTGTGTGTGTGTGTGTGTGTTTGTGAATGCACAGCAAAAGTTCCATGTAAGTGCCTACCCAATGGAAGGTACTTAAATGTTTGTTAAATACTCTTGAATGAAAAGAATAGTTCACACATAATTTTTCTAAATGGTTTTAATCTTTACTATAACCCTAAAAGCATTTTCAGACTGCCAAGATCATCTACTTTTGATGTGTAGTCAATGAGAATGGACTGATTTCCTTTTAGTCAAAAAGTAGAGCTCTCATAAACCCTAGCAACCATTGCTCAAGGTTTTAAATCATTTGGCAGCTGCTTTTCATAGTTTACAATTTTGTTGCTTTAGAGTTCTACATCTGCATAGCAGGTATTTCTGATGTGTAGACACATACTATTACAAGGGGCTCTGGCTGAATAAATAGTTTTATATAAACAATCCTGAGTGTGAGACTTCACAGCTGGCACATAATAAATGCCACATGGTGAGAAAGCCTACAAGAATCAAAGTGATGTAAACAGGGTTTTTCCTGCACCTCTGTTGACAGCACCCCTGCAGAGGTGCCAGGGTGACGCTTGACACCTTTCCCTCCACATCCAATCAGGCACCTTGTGCTGCTGATTTTACTCCCAATCTGTCCGATCTGTCCAATTCTCTCCATTTCTTCTGCACTTGCCTGAGTCCAGGATACCATCACATCTTACTTAGGCAACTGCAATAAACTCTTGCCATAATCATTTGTTTGTTACCTTACAGCTGAAGTGATGTTTTCAAAATTTAAACATCATGTTCCCCTGCCTGTTGCTTAAAATCCTTCAGAGTCTTCCTCTAGATACTCTCAGAATAAAGTAAAACCTCTACACATTGGGCTCCCATCTCCCTCCATGGCCTCATTGACTCTGCCCACTAAAGCTTGTGCTCACTGTGCTCTGGCCATGCCACATTTGTTTGCTCCCTCCTCCCCGTGGCTCCATCTGCCTGGAAGGCTTTACCTTCCCCTCTTGGTTGAGTTAAGTCTTTTTTTTTTTTAGGAGGTACCAGGGATTGAACCCTGTATATGGGAAGCAGGTGCTCAACCACTGAGCTACATCCACTCTCCAAGCTAACTCATTTTTAACCTTTACATCTCAGTTCACTTCCTCAAGGAAGACTTCCCCAATATTGCTAAATCATATATCTTTTATATGACTTGATAGACTTTTATACCACTAGAATTTCACTTTTTTAAAAAGATGTGATTAATGACTATATCTCCCCCTAGACTGGAAGTTTCATGAAGGCAGGGACCAACTCTGGTTTTGCTTATTATCAATGTACCCATCAGTGTCTAATATCTGACACATAGCAGGATCTCAACGACATTTGTTGACTGGATAAATATAAGTAAATAATGCAAGTCTGTGATCTGGCTTTTATAAAATGAAAATAACCCTATTGGAAATGCTGGCCCACTGAATTGATAAAGACTTTTTGACAGCCTTTTGTTTATAGGGTAGTACCTTTATGCCCCCGAGACAGTTGCCTGTCTATCTTAGGGGAGAACTGAAGGTTCAAGTGACAGAATAAAGACTTCACTTGGGATAAAAGTGATTGCACTCCAGTGTTGTGCTTTAGAGAAAATGACCCTCTCACACAGAGACAACAAATGAAGCCCAGCACCACAGACTATCAAGGTCTTTCTACCTTGATAGTTAAATAATTCTTTTATAGGACTGAAGATTTCTTCACCAACAAGTACAGGTCTGATAATGCCCTACATGTAAGACTTTTCTTTAAGCTTGCCCTTGGGGCCATATGTTAAAAATAAATTCTAACCCTTATTCCCCAATTTCCAAGTAACCAGTGTATTTACCTACCTGGGCAAAGGCCTAAACCTGAGTTATCAAAATAGTGAACTGGATTAGCTACTGGAAAAGACTTTGATCGGTGATCAAAAAACCAGGATTTTGGTGATTCCTTTGGCACAGGATCTTGTAAATTCCGTTCCTTGCATTGAGAAGGTATATTTTGTCCTTTTTTAGAAGCTGTTCCAGTTACATTAGGAGACTTTGGAGAGTTCTCACAAGTAACTTCTTTGTGAGCTTCTCTTTTAAGAGTTCTTTCCTTCCATGTTTTGACCTCTTTGGAAAGATGATGATTGTTGCTTAAATGTGGGGGAAAAAAAAGTAAGACTCTTCAATTCCTGAAATATATTCACATTTACATTTTAATTTCAACCTAATGCTTCTTGTATGGACTATTTCCTGAGCTCAAAAAATGAAAAGGGTCTATATTAATTTAATAGTTGCAGTAAGTCCTCATGATCATGGAGTCTTGAAAAGAAAGCTCAGAGTATAACATCAAGCTTTCAGATGAATCAATGGTATCATCCAGAGTGGTTTATCTATTGATACTTTGCTGTGATAATTCCATAAATTAATCTTCTGGATAGATGAGTCTTTGATGTACCTTTGCAATTTTTAAAGAAATATTACATTGTATATTTCTAGTTTAGTTACTTATAGTCTTGCTTCTTATAGGAAATACCATCAACATTCATTCAGTTTTTCTAGAGAGAAACCTGGGAAGCAATCTTAGAGTCTTTCTCATTCATTTCATCAACCAGCCAAGTCTGCTGACAGAACCTCATACCATCTCTCAAACGCGTGTCCTTATTCCCACAATCATCTTTTGTGTAGACGATCAAAAACAGCTTCCTAAATTGGGTTCCCCAATAATACTCTAGCAGCCAAAGATGCCATCTGATCTTATCTGGCCCCTGCTAAAAATCGTCTAGTGGCTTCGCTTTATATTTAGGATACTATCCAAACTTCCTGGTAATGACCTACAAGGTCCTGCGTAATCTGGATCCAGTTACCTTTGGTCCCTCACCTTGCACCATCCTGTCTTATTCTCTATGCCCGTCCACACTGGACATTTTTCAGTTCCACCAACTAGTTATTCTTCTTAACTCAAAGTTTATGCACATGCTGTTCCCTCAGCCTAGTAGACTTACTCCTCTCTCCTTTCATCTAGCCTAATTCCTACTCATTTTTCAGATCTACCCTTATATTCATTTCTAGACCCTACCCCCCCAATACCTAGATAAGGTTAGAGACCTCTGTTATGCCTCTCATAATGCCTGTTTATTTAAAACCCCCATTGTAAATAGTTATTTGTATAATTATCTGTATAATGTGTTTAATGCCCATTTTTTTTTTTCTATTGTGTCATTTGTAGAGTGGTGAGCACAAAGAATGTGATCTTCCA
>JAQZBX010031637.1:0-10866 GCA_029593785.1 Cabassous unicinctus
GAGTGTGCGAGTGATCATTTTGTCATAGTGTACTGTATCAGTTGGTGGAGACCCACATAATGGGCAGGAAGGAGTTGGACTCCCATCCTGGGGAGGTCAGATATATTCTCAAAGAGAGGGGTGGGTGTCTCTCGAGAACATGGGCAGTTCCTAATAGGGGAGGACAGACCAGTGTGTCAAGCCCTCAGTGGTGTTGCAAGTAACTATGAATCTTGTCCTTCAAGGAGTGAAGCCTTGTGGTCGCCGTGGACTCTGCAGGGAGGGAGAGGGAGGAATAGAACAGATGGAAGAGGGAGTATTTAGGGGGCAATGGAAGTGTTCAGCATGATCTTGCAGTGATGGATACAGGCCATGTTAAATTTCATCAAAAATTTATAAAAGTGCATGGTCTAAAATATAAAGCATAAAGTAAACCGTTGACCATGGTTAGTAGCTATGTTTAAATTCTTGTACATCAGTTGTAACAAATGTACCATCCACATGTAAAAAGGTTATTAATAGGGAAGGGGGAAAAGGGGGAGGATGTTGGGTATATGGGAGTCCCCTATATTCTGTATGTGACTTTATTGTGACCGAAAATTTCTTTGAAAACAAAATGAAATAAAGTAAGACACTGGGGAAAAAATGGAAGAAAATGTCACTGTACATACAGGACAACAGATATTACAGTGATGAAAGGCAAAACATCAAAAAAAATTTTTTTAAATATTTTTCATTTTTTTAATATCCCATTTTTTAAATTTCAATTTACTTTTAGTTTTTTTCTAAATTATTATGTATCTAATTTCTTATGTTTAAACCTATCATTATCATTTCATTTTCCTATTAATTGTATTTGGTGATATTCTTCGCTTCATTTTTGAAGAAGTTTCGGACCACAGAAGGGTTACAACTGTGGCAGGGGAGGATCATTGGTGTGGGGATTTCAGTGATGGGGGACACATGGGAGGAAGTTCACCTGGGCATACATATAAGATATATAAATGTGTTCAAATGTTCTTGGGGCATTGTCACAGTGGGTAGAGATTCACACAATAACTGAAAGAATATTGAATTCCCATCCTGGGGAGTTCTGCCACATTCTCTAATGGAACAGCAATAATTCCCCAAGTGCAGGGGCAATAACTAGTGAAGAAGTATGGTCCATTTATGGACCCTTGATATTGATGACTATGATTGTGAGCCTTTGCTCTTGAAATTGAAAATTAGCCTAGCGTTGTGGGGTGCCTAAGAGTTGCCTCCTGAGAACCTCTTTGTTGCTCAAATGTGGCCTCTCTCTAAGCCAAACTCAGCCTATAAATGCATTACCTTCCCCCCAGCATGGCACATGACTCCCGGGGATGAGCCTCCCTGGCACTGAGGAATTACTAGCAAGCATCAACTAGCAATACAACTGGAAAAAGACCTTGAATAAAAGTGGGAAAACGTAAAGACCAATGAGTTATATAGCTAAGAGACTTTAAAGTGAGTTGGGAAGTCATCCCAGAGGTAATGCTTATGCATTTCTCAACACCATCTCATGGATTGCCAAAGTAGATACTACCCCAAATAGTGGGTCTCCTGAGGGCTCTGTAGACACCCAGGTCTTACGGTCATGGCAGATAGCTTTGGAGTTTCTTACCTTGCCAGTGGGCCCTACTTTGGAGTTTGTGCTCCCAAGTGTGACGGAGTTGGACTCAGTTGTGACTTCTCTCACATGCCTCTTCTACCCCTTCTATTTGAACCTATAGTTGGTTCTGGAGTTGGTAGGTGTATGTCCAAGATATTTGAATTTTTGGGCTGTCCATGTGCCAGCTGGGCCCTGAGCCTCAACAGAGTTGTAACACCTACTCTCCAGTTCATTGGACTCATCCAGGACAACTAACAAGTCCCATCCATCAGCCATATGGGATCAAACCCCTCTCAATTAGAAGTGAAGTGGGCATCACCATCCCAGAATCCTCAGGATTAGGGCATGAAATATGGACTAGTGTGGACTTACTGATGTCCTACTATAGACTTATTGTGAGTCTAGCATGGAAAAAATTATATCATTGATGTGGAGGTATGACCAATGGAGGTGCTGAGGAGAGGAAGAGGGAAAAAGAGGTGTAATATGGAGGCATTTTTGGAACTTGGAATTGTCCTGAATGACATTGTAATGACAGATACACAGCATTATATATCCTGCCATAAGCTACAGAATTGAGTGGGAGACAGTGTAAACTACAATATAAAATATAATCCATCCTTAGTGGCAATGCTCCAAGATGTGTTCATCAATTGCAATGAATATGGGGCATATGGGAATCCCTTATATTTTTTAATGTAACAATTTATGTAATCTAAGTATCTTTTAGAAAAAATTAAAAATATATTTTAAAATAAAAACACCCTTTTGCCTGCCACACAAGCTAGGCTATAGACATAGGTAAGGCATGGACACCCAGAGCGCTGCATGCTACTGTAAGATGCACCCCATCCCATTTCCTGTAATGTGTATAGATACAATCATAATATCCCTCAGAGGCTATTGATCCCTAGACCTAGATCCCTCTTTATGTAAGTCACCAGAAGACACCCACACTAAGAAGTATCCAAACACTCATTCCCATAAAGCTCTGTTCTTCTCCTTTGATCCAATCTCACACATCTTCCAACCCATCAAACTCTCCCTCCATTCTTCCTAAAAATCCCCAGCTCCTTTGAAGATCATGCCATCAAACACCATCACTCCTCCTTATTGCATCCTTATTCCTTGGAGATTTTACCTCAATAACAGTCCCAATTATTCTTACTCCAATATTGCACTTACCATAATTCCACATAGATGGACTTTCTAGCATCTGGTGTATGTTCCTTGACTTCCTTTCCTGTAATGGTTTTGTTCTCTACTTTGCTTTAACCAACTGTTAACATATTCATAGCCTAGACCTTGACATTATTCCAGCCCCCATCCTAAATATTCGTTTCAAGCTTCCTATTCAACTAACAACTAAAGATAACAACTAAAGATAGCTAACAACTCCTATCTTTCTTGCATTTGTTATTTTTGTTCTCTCTTTTACTTACCTCATACTTTCTCTTCATTCCCAACTCAACTTGGGTCATTCTCTATCATATTCAACTCCTTTGCCTCTTTTCCTCTATTTAACCATTTCATAAAACACTATCTTAGAAAAATTCCACTCTCTGTGTTTTTTCCAGTACCGCTGAACATGGCTGAAGAAAAACAAATAATTACATGGAATGGTTTCACCTTAAATTCATGACCAAAAATCTCAACTGGGCCATTTGTGCTACCATATTTCCCTATTGTAATCAGTCTCCCCATACCCTCAATGACTATGTTACATCATCCTCTCTTTCAATAAAACTCCAAAACTTCCTCCTTTCCCCTCATGCTTAGTTGATGATCTGGCTTCTTATACTAGATGATCATGCCCTCATCCTTCATAGACTTTGTTTACTTTTCTTCTGGAACAAGTACTTTGTCTACTTCAATAGCTGCTGCTTCTCAGTCTCTTTGTTGATTCCTCTTCATCTCCTTATTCTCTAATGTAGGAATGCTCCAGGTCTCAGTATTCAAACCTCTTTTTTGATCATCCGTATTCACTTACTTGTTGATCTTATTTACTCTAGTGGCTTTAAATACCATCTATATTCTGATAACTCTCAAATTTATTCATCAATCTTGACATTAATCCTGAACTGGATATTTAACTGGCTAATGTGTATCTTTGCTTAGATGTCTGAAAGATATCTCGGACTTAATATTTCCTAAATAAAGCTTTTAATTATTAGTGCTAAACCAATTCATCCCACTCTTCTCCTTTCCATGGAATGGCAACTCCATTTTTACAGTTGTCTGTTCTTTACTTCAATCTTTGTTTCAAATTGTATTTCCATTCCATTATTATATCTTGATGGCTCTTTCATTGAAATATACCCAGAATATGACTATTTCTTACTATCTTCCCTGCTACCTGCTTATTTTAAGCCATCATCAATTGTATTATTGAAACAAAACCATGAACTAGTCTCCATGCATCCATCTTTTAGTCAGCCCATCAGCTGAGACAATACTGATACAATAACTGGAATGTTAAAAAGTAAGTCATATGTTTTCACTTCTCCATATGATACATTTCATTGTCTTCCTATGTCATTTTGAGTAAAAGTCAAGATACTCCTGATGGACTAGGAGGCTCTACATTATCAGATCCCACCCTGGCTACTCTCTTACTTCATCTTCCACTACTCTTCCTTTTATCCACTGCTCTCTAGCCACACTGGGCTCTGAGATGTCTCTTGAATGCAGTAAGGTTTCTCACATCACGGGACATTTGGAATTGATTTCCCCTTTGCCTGAAGTGTTCTATCTTCAAATATCCATAGAACCCATTCCCTTTCTTCCTTCAGGTTTCAGCTCAAATGAGAAGACTTGCCTGAAAATCCCAGATAATATTACAATTAATCTCTATTTCTCAGACCCTGCTTTGTTTTTCTTCATAGCACGTATCACCATTTACAAGTTTTATATTTATTAATTTACTTTTTTTATTCCACCCTCACATAAGTTCTTAAGGACAAAGATGTTGCCTTTATTTCAGAGATACAGTCTCAGCATCTAGACAGTGTCTGGCACATAATAGAGCCTCAGTAAATATCTATTAAATGAATCTATTAAATGACATTTATTCTGGCTTTATAATATGTTGCTGCTGTATTTTTGGAATGAAATTAGAATACTTGAAAATGGATGAAATTAGAATCATACCAATTCCTATTAGCCACCGGGTGAGCAAATCTTCTTTAACTTGGGCATCACCATGAATTTGGTCATAGTAGTAATTATCAATTTCATTATCAGTCCATGCAATAAAAGCAGATGTGTCTGGAAATGGATGGTTTGTTGATTTCAGAAAGCAAGTCAACAACATCAAAAAAAGAGAAATAATTTCTCTTCATCATGAATGTGTGAAGAAAGAAATATTTTAATTTCATTTAGGACAAGGATTTTTAAAAAAATTTTGTCTTCTTTCTCTGTATATACCTCCCAAAAAAAGGTAACTAATAATTCCAGAAATGTACATGAGAATTTAGCAAAAATGCAAAGTAGTCTTCTCCATTCCCACCATCTCCTGAATCTTAGATTCAGTAATTTTTATGTTAAGAAATACATTAAAATATTTAGCAACCACAATAGATATGATTATTTTTCTAGAATAATCGACAGAATTCATATGACAGATTATTTTGGCAAAGCAGTTTCACTTGTTTCAAAAACATACACTGTGATCTATTTTTACCCTAGAAGATAGAAAATATGGGATTATTATTATTATTTCTTTTGTAAACACAGAGAGGTAAGGAATTGTACAAACACATTTTGTACTCTCTTAATTTCCTTAGACTGCTTCTTTTTTCCAAATGCTCCTCTGGCTTCCTGATTTACAATTCTGCCTTTTTTGCCTGTGCTTTGCAAAGCTCCACAATCTGGTTGGATTCCAAGTTGAACCCCAAAAGCTGCATATCCCACAGATGGCATACACTGTGACCTATACATACCCTGTTGCCTCCAGACTTAGATGGTCTAGATTGTGTTGGAAATGTGGGGGTCACATCTCCGTGATGTGAATCTTGACTGAGATGGATTCAACTCAGCTAGGTAATGGTGCCCAGCTGTCTGGTCAGCTGTCTGGTCAAGCAAGCATTAATTGTATTACAAGGATATTTCATAGACTCTAATCATCAGTGAGTTGATTGCATAGATGGCTGGTTACATCTACAATCAACTAAGGAGATTGCCATCTGCAATGAGTGACATCTCATCCAATCATTTGAAGGCCTTAAAAGGGGAGTGATTCAGAGAGAGAATTCCCATCTCTACTTCAGACAGCTAGTGTTTCCTGGGAAGGACTTTCATCAGAGCCCTTGGTTTGCAGCCTGCCCTGAGGAATTTGGGTTTGTGTA
Organism: Cabassous unicinctus; assembly: GCA_029593785.1. Lineage (NCBI taxonomy): Eukaryota > Metazoa > Chordata > Mammalia > Cingulata > Chlamyphoridae > Cabassous > Cabassous unicinctus. The sequence continues at coordinate 5,956 of JAQZBX010031637.1, forward strand.
TCCCCACAGTGGCATTACGCAATTTTACAAAATCTCATATCATTTACAGATATCTCCTTTCAGTTCTGTTTTCCTAGATAACCCTGACTAATACATTGACCAATAGGAAAAGAGAGATGGAAGAGAACAGAGCAAATAGGTATCACTTTATTTCTACTTTCTATAGATTACTCCAATATGTTTTCTTCTTCCAGACTTTCCAGAAAAGCACAAATACGAGTAAAAACACTTGCTGAGTGACCTATTATATCCCTTTTAAAGTCTTGGCCAGTACAGTTGTGCTTCTCATTACATTACTTTGCATATTTCCTCATCTGACTTCTCTTTATTTCTTCATCTTCCCTGCCCTGGATTTGCCCATATTGCTAAAGTGTAAGTACTTTAATTTTTGCCTCAAAAATTTTCTGGAGACCTGGAGCAAAGACAGTAGTTATTATCAGTGAATATATTCTGTGGATACTAAGGGGAAGTTAACAAGGACCTTCTAAGAGGAAATAAAGAAGATACCATATTCTGTCTCAGTGAGCCCTTACTTTTTAAGCATGTGCTTAAGATTAATGATGTTCAATAAATGCTTAATGAATCAGAGACACCTTTTTTCTGCTTCCATTACTAGGGTATGTTCTTTGAATTTTTAACCTGGACAACATTTTATTATTTTTTTTTTATTAATAAAAATGAATAATTGTCTCTGATGAAGTGGGTCCGTATAAGGCTGGTCATTGGAGGTCTCTCTGCTCCTAGCTGCCAAACAAGCATGTTTTGAAACAGCCATTTGATTACTTAAAATTTCACTTTCTTGTGAGTCACAGAAGCTACTCCACTTCAATAGAAATTTCGTTTGTGATTGATATTATGGTAGCATGGAGCTATGTTCCCTCAAAAGACATGTACTTAAACTTAATCCATTCCTGTGTTGTGAACCCATTGTAAATAGGATCTTTCGATGAGATTACTTCAGTTAGGGTTTGGCCCAACGCACTCAGAATGGGTCTTAATCTTATTACTGAAGGCCTTGTAGAGAAGGAAACAAAGCCACAAAGGGAGTAGACCATAGCTGAAAGTCAATGGAACCCAGAAGAGTAAGGAAAAGCCAGGAGAGCCTGCTATGTGTGTTGTCATGTGACAGAAAAGCTAAGGACCAAGGCTCATCTGCAGTCAGCCCCAGAATACCACAATCTTTTGTGAAAAAGCATCACTTTAATGATGCTTTGATTTGGACTTCTCCTAGCTTCAAAACTATGAGACACCAAATTCCTATTGTTTAAGACAAACTGTTGCACAGTGTTTGCTTTAGCAATGATGAAAACTAAAACAGTTTTTGGTACCAGGAGTGTGGCACTGCTATTGCAAATACCTAAAACTGTGGATTTGGGTAATGGAAGAATTGTGGCGTGCTTAGTAGAAAAAAAAAGACTAGATTACTTTGAAGAGACTATTGATAGAAATATGAACATTAAAGTTACTTCCAGTGAAGCTTTAGAAGGAAATGATGAATGGGTTATTGGAAATTGGAAGAAAGGTGATCCTTGTTATATGGTGGCAGAGTATGTGTTCTGATATTGGATGGAAGGCAGAACTTGAAATTGATGAGCTAATATATTTAGCTGAGGAGATTTCCAAGCTAAGTGTGGAAGATGCAGACTGGTTTCTCCTTGCACCTTATAGTGAAATGAAATAGAAAATGGATAAGCTGAGAACTGAACTCCTGGGCACAAAGAAACCAGAAATAGATTGTTTGGAAAATTCTGATCCTATCCAGATAGTGTGTTCTGAAACTGGGGCAAGAAGCAGCTCTATTAGGGACCTCCCTGAGCTTCTGGAAAGTGAATCCATAGAGAATAGGATCCATGTGAAGGCTTAACTGAACATGGAACAAGTCAGTCATTTCAGTGGAAGTCAGAATTGGAAATGTAGTTATGCAGGAAAGATCTGTGGAAAGTTGTATTGTCTGGTATTTTGGACCCCTGTGAACTGCACACAAAGCCAACAAGTTTTTATGTGAAATTTGTCTAAGCAGAATTATTTTCAGCCTGGACTGAAAGGGACAGAGAAGGGTTGAATTTAAGGAACAATTTCCCTTTCTTCTTCAACAAGCCAGCCCCTCCTGTGGAATTGTTTGAAAATCTTTTTTGGACTTCCCAGCTTGCGACCCACCCTATGGAATTCAGACTTGCATATCCCCTCATGTGACCCAATTCCTATAATATATCTCATAAAATTTGCATTATATACATATATAGATCTCCTGTCAGTTCTGTTTCCCTGGAGAACCTTGACTAATACAGATATGTTCTGTGTTGTCCAATAGGGAATCCACTGTATTAATTTTAATACATATTTAAATAGCTACATGTAGCTAGTAGCTACTCTATTGAACAGCACAGTTCTAAAGTTGTGGAAGTGATGCTTTTGTAAGCTAATAAACTCAGAAAGTCACTTATTCTAAGACAGACTCTGAAGAAAGTCTATCTCCTTCTATTTCATTAATTCTGATTAAATTAAAAATGAATGATGAGCAAAATCCCAAATATAGGTGAAAAAGTGATAAAGCAATCTAAACCTAACCCTCAGAATAGAGCAAAATTATTTGGTAGACATTTTACCTATTAAAAATTGCTGAAAAATGAATGTGTAGAGTACCTATCATTATTTAAATGTTTTAGTAATACATCTTTTTATGGTAAAAAAAAATCCTGGTCATTAAATTTTCTTTTATTTAAATTAAAATGATGCAATTGACTAATGAAAGTCTCCAAACAATAATTTATTCTTTTTATTTCTCAATAATATTAAAGTTATGTCCTCAAGAAAGTATTGGATGAAACCTTCTCCCTTTTCCTTTTGGTCCTTTGGTCTTTCTTTTGGTCCTTCTTCTTAGGTTGTTTAGTCCATGCTATCAGAATACATCATGTTCATTTCATTCATTTTATGCTCATAATTATACATTCACTAAGTTTGGTGTGAGCAAGAGCATGACTCTTTTACTCAATTGGCATATATAAAAATGTGATTGATGGTGTTGAATATGTGAGTAAAGCTTATTTTTACTTTATAGAAAAAATCAATTATACTTGGCTTCCAGTATATAAAATACTCCAAATGCTTTTCACTGATTCTTTTAAATGATAATTGTTGCCAGTTAGCTAGATTTGCAATTTTACCCCCTGCCTATTTGACCTGATATATTAGGTAAATCAACCCTCTTCAAATCAAATGATAATTACTGAAACTGTAGGGAACATAACTTGATTAGTAGAAAGGTTTCAAAATAAATAGTCACCTTTGGAAAACTGAATGACTATTGCATAAAATAGTTGCATAAAAATTGGCCACATAATTAGCTTCAGAATCTTGAAGTTTAGCAATTGTTTCTTGGTGGTGTAATTCTTGTGACTTTAATCCACCCACTCATGCTAAAAAAGGACCACAGACAAGATTAATATTTTTTGTGAAATTTCCTTTTATCCATTCATATCTCATTATTTTATCCATTTACATGGTATTTTTATCATTGAAATATTTTAAATCGTGAGTACAAATTCTTTCCTGTTGGAGTAAGTTAATGACTATGTATATTTTCATAGCCAAAGTACCTCCCTTCTTTTTTCTTTCGTGTACTTTTTTCCTACTGTCTTATTGACTGTGCCTAAATATAGTTTAAATTAATAAAACCAATATTTTCTAAGAATACTCAACATTTATGGACTATATGTCTTCAAAAATGAGCAAAATTGGGCTATGTAGGATAAAACCTAAAATATTTTCTATTTAAATATTGTTTGCTAGTAGTCTCATGCAATAGATGAAATAGGTGTTGCTGCAGCCTATATTCACATAACTTTTAATTATCTGGAGAGGCTTTCTTCAACACATTTTTAATGAGTGCCTAGTAAGCCAGGCACAGTACTGTTCACACGGGATAAAAAGTTAGCTATGAAACAATGCCTGACTGCTTAAAACATAGTAAGGGATGTGGCACAGATTGTTGGGTGTCAACTCAATAAGCGCTTTGCCCTTATTCTATAATAATTGAACAATTATTTGGGTAATAAATTACCATTAGGGATTGCATTGTGTCACCCAAGAAGTCATAGCCCCTGTTCCTGTGAATGTTTTGTGAAATTATTTGTAAACTGGATCTTTGAAGACATAATTAGTTTAGAGGGGGCTAAATTGGATTAGGGTGAGCCTAATCCAATATGACTGGTTTCCTTATAAGCCATCTGTATTTATAAGGGATATTGGTCTGCAGTTGTTACCATCTTTGTTGGCCTCTACAATTTATTCTTAAGGACTAAATTTAAAAATTTAAAATTAAGTGTTTGAAAAGTCCTTTTTATGCTATATTTGTGTTAACTGTCTCCTAGTGGAAATTTTTGAATTACATTTAATTTGTATCAATTAAAAAATTACATTTTTCTCAAGTTTAATTATGCTTGGTGTATACTTCTAATTCTTAGCATACCAAATATTCCTCTAAGACCAAATACAAAAATGATATAAAATTTTAAAAATACATATCTATTTCTAAACATTGAAGAACGTCAAAGCAAACAGAGTTAAAGAACCAAGATCTTGGAGAGAGGGGAGAGTTAAGTGAAAAAAAAATCTAGGTTCCTTTTCCTCACAAGGCTTCTGCCAATTCATAAACGACATTCAGTGATACGCTGATAAATTGAGAAGAGAGTTCAACTGTGAAATCTTGGGACTGGGAGACAAAATATGAGGTTTAAGTCTACTGACCTAGCTAAGACTTTAGTGGTCATTATTGCTGAAGTGCAGTGAAGCTCAGAAAAGGTAGGTTGTCAGTGTCTCCCTTGAGACATTTTGCTAACTTATAAGTGTTGGGGGCAATGTTGTATGAATATAACTATCATGGCCGTCTCTGCCTTCTCCTTCCTTGTTTCC
>JAQZBX010031637.1:10966-26330 GCA_029593785.1 Cabassous unicinctus
CACCTAAGCTTTGATGCACTTCCCCCATCCCTGCTTATAAAAGGAGCTGATTGTAACCCGCGCAGTAGTAGAAGCTGCAGAGAAGCCATGTTAGCAGAATAAAGTGCACAGTTATCCCTTTACCCGTGTCTATGTCTCATTCCTTCGCTGGATAGCTCGGAGTCTCCGTTGATTTGTCCCGCGGGCCGGGACAAGTGGCCCCCACTGGAGGCAAGGCTATGGTTAGTAGTAACCATTAGCTTATAAGAATGCAAAATAATATAAGGGTGAGAAATTAAACAGGAATTTTAGTGGGCTGATTGTTCAAGAAAGACAAAAATTAGTGGTTCTTATCTGCCAAGGAGGAGGTTGGGCCTCAGTCGGAAAATCTGAAGGGTTATGGCCTAGGATTCAGGAAATGCTTTAAATAGATAAGCCTTAAAAAGATTGAAAACCAGCCTGAATCAGATCAGGGCCTGTTATATTAAGATGATATTCTACCTAGTATAACTGGAAACCATAAACTAAATAAAATTATTTCTAGAGGTAAACAGCATCATACAAATGTTCTATGGTTTTTCATACACAATGCCTAGCATTCAGACAAAAGTAACAACACCTTGCATAATAAGACATAGAAGCAAGAGAAAAGAAGATACAATTGATACAGTGAGGTAATTCATACAATGAATTTACAAGAACAGTCTTTAAAATAACTGTGATAAATATATTTAAGAAAGCTGATGACAAGATGAAGAAATTAACTTAAGAACTGAATTATAAGAAGAATCAAGTAGAAATTCTAGAACTGAAAAATTAAAATGTCTGAAGATAATAATTCAATAGATGGAATTAACATAGATTGAGGGAAAGATTAGTGAACAGGAAAACATATCAGTAGCATATAGCAAGACTAAAGCATGGAGCAAAAAAAAAAAGAATGGAAAATATGATGGAGCAAGAAAATCCTATGAGGTTTTAGTGAAAAATTTTAACATATACCCAAATAGAGAGGAAAGAAACAATGTGGCAAAGGCAATATTTAAGAAACGCTAGCAGAAAATTTTCTAAAAGTGATGAAAAATATCAAACCACAGAAGCAAAAAGGACTATGAATTGTCAAAATGACAGATAAAAAGACAATAATCATAGATAGCTGTATCTTAGAAAAACTGCTAAATATCAAAAATAGAAAATATTCAAAGCAGTGAGTGCTAAAAAAGCTGTATTGCCTTGAAATGTGCATCAATAAGACTGGCAGCTAACTCTTCAATAGTAATGATAAAAACCAGAAGAAAATGGAATGTCATATTTAAAGTACAGGAAAAAGGTAATTGGTGACTGAGAGTTCTAGACCCAGAGAACATACCTTTGTAAAATGAAGGCAATTATTTTATAGATGGCTTATAGACATGATTTCAGGAAAGCAAAAATTAAGAGATTTCCTTACCAATGGCCCTATATTGGAAGTTCTTTAGAAACAGGGAAAATTATTCCAGAGTAAAATATCAAAATGAAGGTAAGAAGAGCAAAAAGGCAAGGTGTTGGTGGTGGGAAGATGGATGGGAGGGAGCCTTGTATCATGATATGCATGTTTGTTTTGTAAATTCACAAATTTTACTATACATTTATTGTTTACATATGTTCCTGTATGAATGATATACTTCAATAAAATTTTATTTAAATAAACTAAAAAAGAGTAAACATACTAAAAAGATATGCTATACAAACCTCAAGAATAAAACATCTGGAGTATATTAATTATCCAATTAAATAGATTTCAAGACAAAAAGTATTACTAGGGATAAAGAGGAATGCTTCATAATAATAACAGAGCAGCATTGATTCATCAAGAAGACTTGACAATTATAAACAGAGTTTCAAAATACTTGAAGCAAAAATTGCCATAATTATAGGGAGAAATAGACAATTTTATAATCACCGCTGGAGATTTTAATGCCTCTCTTAGCAATTGATATAACTAGACAAAAATTCAATATAGACATGGAATGTCTGAACAGAACTATCAACCATCTTGACTTAATTGATATTTACTAGATCACTATATCAAAGAACTGCAGAATACACATTCTTTCCAGGGCAATGATACTTTTACCAGGATTGGGCATATTTTGGCCCATAAAAGAGCCTCAATAAGTTGTTTGGAAAAAATAAAAAAGATTATTTCTAACAAAATGAAATAAAGAGAAAAATGAGGAAAACAATGCTAGAAGTTCAGGTATGAAAATAGTAATGACTACTTCTTTTATAGTAGTTTATTTGTTTGCACAAGGTGTCGTGCATTTATTACAGCAATAATTCAGCAGTAATGAAAGCAAAAGGTGGAAGACAGAGGGTAGAAAAGATGCAATATAGGATTTTGCAAGCAACTGAGTAATTTTTAACATATATATAATTCTCCTTGACAAATATTTAAACAAAAAAATTAGTGTTTTCTCAATGCTTTTTAAAAAAAAATAAACTGCCTCAGAGTTTTTGTCTGTTTAGCTGTAATTCCTCAAATAAAACTGCCCCCTTAAGGTCTACCCATTTTGGATCTCTCTAATTATTTTGGGTAATAAAGATTACCCAAATACCATCTAAAAACACCAGATCAAGAGTTTGTTCTTCATTATTTTTGTGACCATTTGAAAAAGTTATTTCCAATAAAGGATATTTAATGTAAATGTTTCTCAGTTATGAGACGTCTCATGGAAAGCCCATAGGCTAAGATAATGTATGTGGAACATTTTGTAAATCATATAGTACTGTGCAAATATAATCATTATATAAAATAGCAATATGCCATGTGAGACCTTCATTTTATAAATTCAATTCTAACATTGGCTTGTTCAGAATTTTAACACAATATAGGAAAACCTAACCATTTCCCCTAAAAATGGAGGAAACATTGTACTACTGAAGGTACATAAATATTGTACACTTTATTGGTATAATTTATTTATGAGGAAGTAGTGATTGAATATTTTATTGATGAGATACCATCCTTTAGTGTTCAGCCTAAGTTTCTGTTCCTCCAGGAAACCTCTTGACCTGACCCACAAATTCCAGGGTAGCGCCATCTTCTATTAACTTATATCCTTAGATCCCTCCCTATCCCTCTATATAGAATATTACTCTATATTATAATTATCTGTTAGTTCTAAACTCTGAGAAGGAAGGAATAATGCCCATCTTTCTCATCCTTGATCCATAGTCCCTAGTGTGGTTGGTGCCTTACATGTAGTATACCCTGAATCAAATTTGTTGAATAAATAAAAGAATATATCATTTGGTACTTCCAATCACAGAAGTAACACAAAAGCACATAATCCTTTCATTATGTGAGACTTTTCTTTATGTATTTTGGCTATAATTGGCCCATAGATAAGTTAAATCCAGGTAGACATTACTGAATATAATTCTCAAATCATTAAACTCTGGTCTATGTGTGCAGCAATTTATTGTTTTCTGTTTACCTTTTCAGTTTATGAACTTCTGAAGGAAAATGACTTTTTGATACATATTGCTCCTGATGAAATTAGACTTCTGAATGGAATCCTCCATTTCCAGGTACCATTTGGTACAAAAGCAATTAAAACCCAAGTATGGAAAAGGAGCAAACCATGGAAGGAAAGTGCTCCTTTCTTCCATTCTACTCAGCCACCATTGATTCTGGTGGTTTTTAATTACTTTCATTCTCCTATCCTTTGCTTTAAAGTCAGTGCAAAGTGAGACAATTATCTTTCCATAGTAATTAAAAGCAGAGATGGCTACAGTTAAATAATCATCAGGGTTGCCAATCTCTGATCTTAAAATAATTCTAATGAAATCTCTTTCATAATCACATTTGTTGTCTGAGAGAAAATAATGAAACTTAAGTTAGGAAATGGTTTGGCATGCAGACATACACCAAGAGTTTTTCTTTTTTTGGAGTATGTGTAATAAGAGCAGACCAGATTTTTTTTAAAGTAGGTCAAGGGTGGTTAAACTTACTATTTTCTTCTCTATTCTTTTTGAAAAAAAGTTTTTTTAGCAACACTTAAATCCAAATGCCTAGGTTTTGTAACATCAATAGAAAATACAAACAAGAAATAGAAAGAACACAGAGACCATTATTGATCCCTCTTTACACAAAAGGAGTTGTTTTCTTTGGTATTGGCTTTAAAAAGTCGTGTTTTCTCCCCCTCCCCCTCCTCTTCAATAAGAAGCCAACAGTTCATTGTGTGTGAGCTGGAGCTGCAAGGAATTATTGAAAAAGAACTAAAGAAAAGCATTATACCAAAGACAGAAACACATTTCAAGTCAAACTTATCTACTCTCTTGGATTTAGGCACATGCATCTCTTACTGTGTGCTGAATGGACGAGGCTGAATACAGGTCTGCACTGATGTGCCTTGCACCCAACCACATTACGAAAATCCTTTCTCTATAGAAATGTCCCAGTTCCATTCCTTTTGTTCTCTCCATTGCTTAACTATAAACACGTGGTTATAAACTCACATACAATGCCATTTTAGAAAGCCTCTGGAGAGCCACTCATTTGAGTACATGTTATAGCAAGTGGAACAACTCTTCCACCCATTATTTTAGTATACGCCTCCATGTAAACAATGACATTTTTAGTCCCTTCAAAAGTGGATATTTGTGAATCTAAACTTTAACTTTGTAAGAAATAAGTTGCTCTTTTTGCAAAGCCTGGTACAGCGTCATCAACTTGCTTATGAAAGTGTCAGCAATGCATTTTTTAAAAGGTACTTATGGTCCACACTTAAACCAAGATAATAAAAATTTTTAAAGCGCTAAATGCCCACAACTAGTAATTTTTTCCCCCTATTTTCCTTCATTGTCTATTTTAAATAGACAGTTTTGAAGATTTGTTTCTTCATAAAATATTGTATCATAAACATTTCACTCTGCTGGTACATATTTTTCTTACTTTCCCACTGCAAACATGTTCATAATTTCCATAACCATTTCTATACATTTGGACATTTGAGCTATTTACCTTTTTCTCTGTTTGAAACAACAATGTAATAAGACTATTTGTACATATAATTTTCATAATTTATAAAATAAATTATTAGGAATAGACTGCTCTTCTAATGACCTTCTTTAATGATAGTAAGACATGGACTCAGTCTCCTAATTTAGTCATTTCCTGTAATGGTTATTTTTATGTGACAATGTTATGGTGTTTGGTCAAACACTGGCCTAGATGTTGCTGTGAAGGCATCTTGTAGATGAGATTAGCAACCACAATCAGTTGACTGTAAGTAAAAAAGATTACCTTAAGAGCAAAGAACTGAAGCTTCTCAAGAAAATAAATCCTGCCTCAACTACATCATTAATCCCACCTCAATTTCCAGTCTGCCAGACTCCCCTATGGCTCTTGGGCTTGTCAGCCCCCACACTCATATACTTCCTTTCTGAAATAAATACCAGTAAGTGTCCAAACTTTTTATATTGTTAGAAACAGGTTAATAACTCAGACTCAGAGTCAGTAGTTCCAGGTTTGAATTCTAGCTCAAACATCTGTATGACCTTTGGAAAATCACTTAAGTTCTTAGTTTTCTCATCCTAAAATGGGAATAGTGATGTTTACTTTGCCATACAAGTGATTATGCATACTGCAGACCAGGCAATCAATACAAATGTAAATTATTATATTGCTATAAATTCATGGTAATTGAAATTCTTTCCAAATTAATAGATACTTGGATAATTTGGGAATAAAAGAGAAATCCGTGAAATGTAAGAGAGCATTAATGCAACTGAATTTCATTTAACATTAGATCAAAACGGAATGTTCATGTGTTGGTGATAGTTGCAGGGTTCTTTTCCTAAGCCATAAAAAAACTGGAGTTTTTATGTACCTCTGAGTTTTGGAAAATTGATGCTTCCAAATAGATAAAGTGCTACTAGAAGAAGATGTCAATAGAGAAGCAGCTCAGTAATGTTTAAATTCTGGTTTGAGGCCACCCTTGGGCAAAAGTTTCAGAAACTTTGACATCCCAGATATTTTCTTTATGGATTTGAACAGCTCTGGCAGAACTAAGAATCAGAATTATTTCATAGTGCTAAAGGATTGTAGTATTTTTCCTTAAGGCAGATGTCTCTTTTAATCATCTGACTTTCTCTTTCTCCTCTAATCTGACTTTTTACCCTCCTCCAACACTTGAAATAAGTACACAGCTCTATCTTCTCTTAAATTATGCTAAATACAATATTCTTTTGGTGAAGGCTTCTACTGGATCTCTTTAACTATTATTGCAAATGATATTCATCCTGGAATTAATGATTAATGACAATTATTTGGAATGTATTTTATGATATATTTAAATATCCTATTGATATGACGTGGTATTTAGATCAATGTCCATTTCCATAGAAGTTTGTACTTCTATTTTCTTTTCAAAAGTAACTGCTTATATTAATTAAAATGAATTGACTCCACTGCAACTGACCAAACAAGATATTCCTAGGATTTGGGGATGGAGAGGTTGTTGGATGATAATTACCCAATACCACTGTGGCAGTTTGAGTTATGCCCCAGAAAAATCATGCTCTTAATTTTAATCCATTCCTGTGGCTGCGGACCCATTTTAAATAGGATCCTTTGAAGATATTACTTTTAGTTAAGGTATAGCCAGTTGAATTAGGGTAAATCTTAATCCTGTTACTGGAGGCCTTAGAAAGAAGGCCACAGGGAGGAGCAGGAAGTTGGAAGTAAACAGATTGTGGAAGAGAGAGAGAGGATACGGCAATGTGATAGGAAAGCCAAGGAACACAAGGCAAGGTGGTCAGAATGATACTGACCTTGGGAAGAAGCCTTCTAGCCTCTGAAACTGTGAGCCAATAAATTCTTATTGTTAAGCCAACACATTGTATGGCATTTTTCATAGCAGCAGGAAACCAAGAAAACCACTTTGGTGGAATAAAAGCTTTTAAGCTTTGGATTTTACTCTGATAAACAATATTAACTGAATTCCAAATATTTTTCAAAAATGATCAAAGTGATGGATTTTTGGTTATTTTTAGATCAAAGTTTTAAGCTTGTAGACTCAAGAGATAATTTTAGGGGGTAACTGAATCCCTCTGCAAATAATTGGAAATATGAAAAATCAGTGAAAGACGAAAAGAAGTATCAGAAGTATGAAGTTGTATATGAGAATATATATTCTATGAATAGGTGATTGTGACAGTTTGAAGTTCTTTTATAAAGCCCCCCAAAATTATATTTTCAAACTAATTTTTTCCTGTTGTTGCGGTACCGTTTGATTGAATTAAATTTGGTTGAAGTTCCTTTGATTAGATTACTTGATAAGATCACTTTAGGGCTTTTGATTGTACTATGTCAGTGATGCATGAGCCAGCTTGGTCCTCCAACCTCTTGCTGGGTCTGATATAGAGACACACAGAGAGAGAGACTGAGAGAAAGGAAGCTGCCATATTGATTCTGCGCTGTGAGAGAGAGGACTGCAGGAAAACAGAGTAGCCCTGAGAGGCTGAGAGACGCCCAGGAGTCTGGAACCACAGAGCACAGAGGCCCCTGAGGGGCTGGGCCCATGGAGCAGCTCAAGGCTGAAGAGATGAGCCCTGCCGTATACCTGATTCCCATGTGGCATCTCTGATGGTGCCTTGATTTGGGCATTTCATGGCCTCAGAACTGTTAGCTTTTACCATAATAAATTTCCCATTATAAAAGCCAACTTATTTTTGGTACTTTATATTGACAGCTCTGTGGCAAATTAAGACGTACCCTTTAATTTTCTCAGATCTTATATCTACAGAACTCCTTCTACTACTTGATAAACAAGACTATAAAACTGAAGCTTCAGGTGGCAACTTGGAAAACTAAAGAGCTGTAAGCCTGAAAGGAAAAAAAAAAAATTCTCTTACAATTTTGTGGCAATAACTGTGCAACCCAAGGAATGAGAAGAGTGAGGTAGAATAGTATCCCAGTATTGAGAGCAAGAAAATACTACAAAACATGGAAGAACTAGAGGATTCAGAGGCCTTGTCACAATACTAAAAGGGTGGGCTCAGAAGATAACTGCACTGCCCAGATAAAAATAGACAAAAAACAAACAAGCCAAAACACATTCACTAGAAAATTATCAAACATTTGTTTACTTGAAAAAGTCAGTTAAAATTATCACTACAAGGAATGGAATCAACTTTTTAAGCTTAGATCAGTTATATTTAAGGCTATATTATTACATAGTGCCTAGCTTTTTGCCTTTAAGTTCGGAGGTTGACATTTTATACATGAACATGCCTAAAGTTTGTTAAAGTTGAGTGGGATTAACACACCCTCACCTGGGTGGCCCCTGACACCCCTTTTCAGGTAATATTGCTTCAAATCATCTCAGATGAACCCAGGATAGACCCATAGGATAAGGGGAAACAGTCTTCTGTCCCATATAGACTTTCTTGATAAAGCTCTGAGAGCTTTTATCACCTTTAAAGCACTTACTCTGAACTGAAGTTTGAAAAGACTGAGGGTGTGGAGGTTAGAGTGGCTTCATTGTTTTTTTTTGTGTGTTTGTTTGTTTGTGTTTTTGAGATACAGGGGCCTGGGATTGAACCCGGGACCTTGTATGAAGGAAGCTGGCACTCAACTACTGAGACACATCAGCTCCCCTGAGTTGGTTTTGTCGTTTGTTTGCTTGTTTTTTTGTTTGTTTGTTTTGTTTTTAGGAGGCATCAGGGATTGAACCAGGGACCTCCCATGTGGGAAGCAGGCATTCAACTGCTTGAGCCACATCTGTTCCCCACTTCATTGTTTTTAAGAGACCATGTAACCATCTTAAACCAGCAATGATTTCCCTAGGTGATAATCATCTGGAGGCACAAATCTATGAGTTTTAGATGATTTCTCACTAACCAGAAAAGAAAGTTTTGATTTAGAATTTGAAAGAATCTGTCCTGAAATTTCAGCAAACTTTTTTTTCAAAGACTGTCAGTCAAAAAACCACCCATCCTCACTAACATCTTTCTTACTTCTTACTAAGCTAACATTTTTATGATAAATAGCTTCAGAAGCTGTGTGATTGGGATTGTTTTTCAATAAATCAGTTTCCATTATGATGTTCTCTAAATATGGAAATATAAAGTGGTGCTTGCAAGATAGTCTCTAAGTCATTAGAAAATTCAAAGGGGTCTAAAGTGGAATGCCACTGGATCATCAACATTTGAAGCCTTCGGTTTCTTTCTACAGGTTCACTTCTTATATAAACAGAAAGGATTAGATGAAAAGAGGAAAGTTTTCTGTCAAGTTGCCTAGGGATGCACACATCATTTGGAAAGGCTGTGTAGATGTTTGTGTGTGGAAGAGGTGAGTTGGGAGGGTTGTAAGCCAGGAGATGTTCTTTAAAACAAACAAAATAAGGTTTTATCTTTATTGCAACAAAGAGATAAAATAGGCTGTTGGTTGGGGGGGGGGGGAATCACCAGGAGGAATTAAGTTGCAGACCTCTCACTTCAAGCAATCTCATCTAATCAGGTTTTGCAGCAAAGCAGTCACATCAGATCTAATGCTTGCCACACAGGGGCTTTTCAAAGACTTGCTTCAAACAAATGTGACTGACTCCTCAGATCATTTGCTCCCTGAGTGACATTCCTCATTGATATTAGTGTCCTCTGTTCCTGCTGTGGTATGTGAAACAATAGACTTCCTAGAACAACCTCCTCTTTCAAAAAGGCAGAATCAAAACGCATATAAAACACACTCTTTGCTTTGAAAGGAACTTGATTGATCATGTTTTCAGCTTCCCTCTAATAAAAAAACATGTGCCACATGATCATTCAGTGATAGGGAGTTCAGAGACTGTGACAGTTGGAAGTTATTTTATGAATCTTAAAAAGATCATGTTCTTAAACTAATCTATTCTTGTGGGTGTGGTACCCTTTGATTGCATTAGATTCACTTTAGATCACTTGATTAGATTGCTTTTGATTGGACTGCATCAGTGAGGCATGTACTCAGATTGTCTCCGCCCTCTTATTGGAGCTTGATATAAACAGAGACACAGAGAAAAGAAGCTGCCATATTATATTGATCCTGCCATGTGAGAGAGATGACTGTAGGAAAATAGAGAGGCCCTGATTGTTTAAGGAGCTGAGGCCTAGGGAGAGATGAGCCTTATATCTGATAGCTCACAGCTGAATTCAGGAAGAAAGCAGAGCAGCTGAGACTGAGAGAGGAGGCCTAGAAGGAGACAAGTCCTATGCCTGGTTGTCCACAGCTGAGCTCCGGGAGATGGTAGATTCTGACGGGGAAGGCAGAGACCAGCGGCCATCTTTGCCACGTGGCAGGACACTAGGATCAACAGTGGTTGGCTTTGGTGAGAAAATATCTCTAATGGTGCCTTGATTTGGACATTTCACGGCCTCAGAATTGTAAGCTTTTACCCCAAATAAATCCCCTATATAAAAGCCAACACATTTCTGGTACTTTGCATTGGCAGCCCTGTGGCAAACTAAGATAGACACTTGAAAGGAAATAATCCCAGTTTTGAATAATTACTAGATATAACAGAGTGCTCCTTGATATTAAAATGAAATCTACTTCTCCATACATTGGTCTATGCTTTGAAATTACCAATTACAAAGTGATTTGGTTACCACTTGCATATGAGATCTGTTCTAATATTTGAGGATAGTTCTCACATTCCCACTAAGTGTTTTCAATTCAAGGATAAATATACATAGTTTCTTTCAATATTTCTTACATAACATAGCAGAATCCCTTATTATACTAATCAGCATTCTCAAAACTCTCTAGTTTATCTTAGTGAACTTTAAAATGTGGTGACCAGATTTAAATATAATACATTGCATGTCATTTGACCAAGATAGAGTACAGTGGTCTAGTATGGTCTTTCTTCTTGTGGTCTATAGATAAGGATTTGATGAACATTATTGGCTGCTATTTAAACTTGTTAGGTTATACTGAGTTTCAGTTAACTAAAATGCTTACTTCTTTTTCCGAGTGAATTATTTAATTGATTTGAAGACTCATGCAGGATTTTGATTTATCCATATTAAACTTTACCTTGTTAGTTTTGACCTTGATATTGATGCTTGATGATTCTTAATCATTTACATTTTTATTTACAAATGAAACAGGACAAGGTAGAGAGTCCTTTGCTGTACCATTAAGAAATAACCTACAGATTATTTTTTAATATTTTTTATACTTGACTATTGAACTACTTACAACCTATCTAACTGCATACATTGTTCTAGTTTATCTTCAAGGGAGAATTTGCAGATGCATTATTAATATAATGGCTATTATATCTTTAGTGAATCCATGCTACTTCTTGGTGATCACCAGTTTCCTTTGCTAAGTAATAACAAGTCATGAACTTAAAACCCTAGCCTAAATATTTTAGATATTTACATCATACTTTTGGAATCTGTATATAAATTTAAATTTACAGTTAACAGAATCCATATTTTATCTCTTTTTGAGATTAATAGAATAAATTTTAAAAATTAACTATCCAGTAATAGCTTTTCCACAATGACAAATAATGGTTTTCTGTACCCTGGAACATAATTCATGATATAGCTGCATGAGGAAACCAGACCTTGAATATGAATATAGGAGTTTAAATTTGACTGGTATCAGTTAGGATATGTGTAATTTTAGTTAAATTATTTATTCTTGAGGTCTTGGTTTATGAGGATTAAACATGATGATGAATGAAAGTACTGGCAACAATAATCACCTACCTTAAATACAAATACCTGTTTACAATGTATAATGTACCCATCTCCACACTTTTCCCCTAACTTGCCTAGATAATTAAATTTTATGGAATATTGCTAGATAGCATATCTCCCCCTACTCCCCATTCCCAGTGCTTTTGGGAATATCTACTATTAACTATACACCTAAAAATTTGATTAAAGTACAATAAAATCCAAGTTATTAAACATTAACAGCATCATCTACATATAGATTGAGAATTCCTGGAAAATCTTGGTCTATAAATTTATATTTAACCTAATCAGTGGATTATTCTTTTTTGTGTGTGCTTTAGTGAGACTTGAGATACCTTTTCTTCTTTGTTCAACCTCTCAACATTTCCCAGAATTTGACTGTAGGGGCTAAACAGAATAATTTTGAATTCTTCTTGATTGGGCCAGTTCTTTTTTTCTTTTGGCACTAGCCCAAATCATTGTATCTTGGGTTGGCATCCCTTTCCTTGTCAAAGGTCACCCATTACTGCTATTGATGCCAGTCTACAACTAAAATATTCTTCTCCACAACTCACCAAAGAGAAGTGGGATTTAACTCCTTTTAATGATAGTTGTCATCATCTTTACCATAATTTCATATCCTTTTCTGTTTAAAGCAGAAAATAATCAGTCTTTCAACATGCCATTTTAGAGTTTAGTTACAAAACCACCTAGCTACACATTGCTTTAGAGTTCAAAACTATACTTTTTTTAGTGTTTTGAAAGAAGAAAGCATTGCTGATATTAAGATTGGTGAAGTTTTGGACAATATAACAGTGCATAATTCTATGAAGGATACCAATTTTTAATAAGGCTAACATATTCACCCTCTGGCTCAATACTGTTCTCCTCCAAGCTGCCAGGTTCACAACTTTGGCAAGCATCTTTCTTTTTCCCTTTTGACATCTTTAGGCATTCAATTGCAACACATAGAAGGCCATATTTTGAAGGACGAAAAGTCATTCTCTGCCCACAGTTCTGGCTTGCTTTCCCCATCCCTTTTCTTCAGAATTGTGTAATCTTTGCATAGTTCCAAAAGATCTGAAAGTGACCATCAGCACAGGACTGTATCTAACATCTTTAAAAGTTTTGAGTAACAATCCTGCTCTTGTTCATGTTATGTAGGGAACCTCCATCAGAGTAGAAAGATATAAGTAATGAAGGATTGCAATAGACTTATCCTTAAAAAAAAAAATTTCCCTAGACAAAGTGAAAATTCTCTAAGTAAGTTGATTGAGTAGGATTTGACACTAAAAGTGTAGGTCGTTGATACAAGCCTAAATCTTTTTTATAATTATTTCAGCAGATTGAACTAGGAATTAGTGGTTATATGGAGGTACAATAAAGTTGCATGTCTTTGTTACAAGACTAAATCTTTTTAATAAAATGTTTTGGATCATTATGTGTTCACATTTGCCTTGGAATCAGTAATGGCTACGAGTCATGCTCCTTTATGATACATTTTCAATATGATCTCTACAGGACCTTGCATTAAGATGTAAGAGTTAGTGGGAGTGATCTGTACCCTTGACTATTATTTTCATTAGCATTAGATGATTCCTCTTAGTACTTTTCTCTTGAGTGGCTATTAAAAAATTATGTTTTCAAATGGAGATTTAAAAGATCACAGAAACAGAAATGGGGTGTACAGAGGTGGAAACTACTCATGCAGGAAGTGCTTTTCTTGTCTGGGGAGCTCTGTAATTTTCTGGGAAATACTATCATAAAACATTGATATTTTTAGAATACTTTATTCATAAAAAACCTGCTCTATTTTAACACTATTGATATCTTTTTTTTTTTTAACTGCAAAAGAAAATTCCAGGTTTCATGTGTTTTAAATAAATGATTGCCTCCATCCTCCACTTTTCCTACCTCCCATTTGCCAAGCACAATGTTCTTGGTCTTTTTTTTGGCTATTCTGGAGCATCCAGTTGTACCTGGCATTCCCAAACATGTAAAGCAGCACCAGCAAGTCTTAAAATACTGAACGGTTTCATCCAAGCTGACAATGCTGGCCAAATGGGCACATATATTTGACCCTGGCTTTTGAACTCAACTCCATTAACATATTCCAACTTAATGTCTTTCCTGTATATATGGAAAAAAATGATTTGTTTCTAAGAACAGTCATTAAAGTATCTGGCTTTATAAACACAGATAAAATCATTATTACTATCATTAAATTTCATTTTTCAAAGTGGTGATATCAAGGTCAGCAGCAATTGTAGATATATTGATTCCCAGAATGGAAACCAACATGGCAGGAGACAAGGCCTCTAGGGACAGTGTGTGCATGTCAAAATCAGTGAGAGAGGAATTTTCCCCAGTTTTACCTCTATAAATAATTAACTGAATGACATTACATAAATAAATAGTTCCCTTTGGGAATTATAGCATCATTAGGAATTTCTGAGTACTAATTGTAGTTCTGGCATCTATTTCTCAATCTTATTTTTAGTATCTTTCTGGCTCTTTGTTCTTTATGAAGAAATTACACATTTTCTGAAGGAAACAAAAGAGGGATTTTGCAATACCGAAACATATGTGGGTTATTAAGAGCAAAGTTGAGTTACTATAATGGTAGGCATGACAAAGGAGCAGGAATAAATAGTATTTTTTACCATTAAAATTCTAGAAAACTCTGGGGCTCCAATTCCTAATGAGTCCCACTATCTCTTTCTCATCTTGGGCCTTTATTCTATTATTCTTTACTTGCCAAAGAAATATCACTAAGCTATTAACGGTAGCTTTACCTGAATCTCAGCAGAGTTGCAACACCAACTCACCAGTTCATTAGACTCACCCAGGACAATACCCATCCCAGGAAGTGGAGAGTGTCTGCAACTGCAAGCAATACAGTTCCATCCATCTGCCCCAAGGGATCTAAGCCCTATTTTAATCAGAGACAGGGTGGGCATCACCATCCCCAAATCCTCAAGATTAAGAAATGAACAAACATAAGGGCGGAAAGCAACTATGGACTAAAATAGACTTATGATTATTCTAGCAATGGAAGAACTTGTATCATTGATATAAAGGCAGTGGCCACCAGAGGTTCTGAGGGGAGGGAGAGGGAAGAATAGGTGCAACTTGGAGGCATTTCTGGTACATTAGAATTGTCCTGCATGACATTGCAATGACAGATACAGGCCGTTATACAGTTTGTCAAAACCTATAAAATTGTGCGGTACAAGGTGTAAACTATGATGTAAGCTACAGTCCTTGGCTAGTACGCTGCTTCAATATGTGTTCATCAGTTGTAACAAATGTACCATGCTGGTGAAGATGTTAATGTGGGAAAATATGGGAGGGGGAGGGGGTGGAGTATATGGGAATCCCCTATATATATATTTTAAACAATTTCTTGAAGTATATCATGCATACATAAACATACATAAACTCTAAGTGTTTAGTAATCATCATGAACTTACAAAACAAACATGCATAACATCATACAAGGCTCTCACACATCAGCCCCCACCCCCAAACACCCTGCATTGTTGTGAAACATTTGTTAACAAGTCATGAAAGAGCATCGTCAAAGTGTTACTATAGTAACACTATAGTCCGCATCTTCCTCTCCTTTACATTTTTTTAAGGATTTAATTATTTATTTATTTACTTTTAT
>JAQZBX010031638.1:0-26226 GCA_029593785.1 Cabassous unicinctus
CTCTCTCTTTCTTTCTCTCTTTCTTTCTCTCTTTCTTTCTTTCTTTCTTTCTCTCTTTCTTTCTTTCTCTCTTTCTTTCTTTCTCTCTTTCTTTCTCTCTCTCTTTCTCTCTCTCTTTCTCTCTCTCTTTCTCTCTCTCTTTCTCTCTCTCTTTCTCTCTCTCTTTCTCTCTCTCTTTCTTTCTTTCTTTTCTTTCTTTCTTTCATCTTGGGCAAGATTAAGCAAGTGCATAGGCAGGGGAAAGGACAAAGGGACAGGAGAAACCAAAGATTTAAGAGGAATAATCGATACAGCCCGGCCCGGGAAGCGGGGCATCTGTTCTGCCTGGTTGCAGGTGAGAAATGCAATCTCATCCTTGATTTCCATGCAAACCATGCTCCCCCCAAACAAAGCGATTTGTGTGTGCAGCCGATTTAACTGAGTGCTTTGGGCAGGGGGCAGAGGAGTGGTTGACATCAGAGCAACACGAATTGAACAGTATTCTTAAAATCTTTTTGCCATCCCACAACTGGGGATTTCTTGTTGGTCTCTTTATCTGCAATGTATCCCTGTTTTAAGCCATTTAATACTCTCCTCTTTCCTTTCTTTCCCTTCTCACCCCTCCCTTTGGAGACTGCTATCAGGAACTTAAATTCTTGTCTCCATAGTTTGAAGTCCAATTTGCCCCTCCCCAGCTCCTTCTGTTAGTTTCTTTTCAGACCCAACTTTGCAGATCAAACTCATCAAAAAATTCAGTAGAATAAAAAGGTCTCTCTTTGGATATTCTTCACTCTTGTTAGAAGACAGAGTGTTTTGTTTTTAAAAATTTAACATAATTTCAGACTTAGAGAAAAATGCAAGAATAGCACAAAGAATTTTGAATAGCCCTCATCCAGATTTCCTCAAAGTTAGCATTTACTACATTGCCTTTATCCTTTTTCAGAGATGTATTTATTATAACTCCCAGGAGTCATAATAAATGTTGTTTATAAGCAAAATCAGTTAGTAGCACCATAGCACTAGAGGAAGTGAACTGGAAAAATGGGAGGTGGAGAGGGTGGGATGCTTGACATGGAGGTTTTGGAGGAGACAAGTTCCTGGAATGGACAAGGTCGTGGGCAAGATCATGGCATGGATTGCTGAGATGAGGTGGAGAACAACATCACTGGAGAAGAGGAGGTAAAAGAACCAAGAAGCCAGAAGGTTTGAAGGGTCATCTACAAGGATATTCAAATCATCCCGAATCAAAAGAAAGTGGTGTTAGGGAAAGTGACAGCGAAGGGGGAGCCGGACTCTTCAGCGGCATGAGGGAGAGTTGTAGATGGTTCAGCGAGGGAGGGAAGCAGGTGGCACAGTCTGATGGCATAAGCTTCAAACTTGGGGTTTTATAGGGAGGAGAGAGAGAAAATAGTTTGGAAGTAGTAATGAAGAGCAAGGAGACCTGCCCCACCTCTGAGCTCAGAGGGGCAAGGAGTGTGGAGGGGAAACCAGGCCCTGCTAAGAGGACTTTGGGAGAAGTATGGCCAGTGTCTTCATGGGAGACCCACATATCTGGTAGAGCAAAAAGGCAAAGACCAGATTCGGAGAAGCGATTGAAGAAACCGATCCCTTATTTCTGTACTGCATGTGAGACTCTTCTTGTCTCTGATACTGAGAAACAGAGGACTAAGCCAAATCCAAGCATGTGTTTGTGTGGGTGGTAGTGGTGATAGCAATTTTGGTGACATCTCTCATCTGGTCCACTGACACCAAGGTCAGACCCAACCCAGCTCTCCCTTACCTTTTTCAGGACAGACAGCCGAAACAGCTGTGTGGGCCAAGGAACGTAAGTGTTCAGATGTTCCTGATTGTAAGAAGTACTCAACTCTAAGACCATTGGGTGGGGGCAGAAAGTGGAGGGCCATCTAGCGATTTCACTTTGCTGCACCCCTGTCAAAGGGCCTCTGCTCGAAGAAGCGGTGCTAGATGCTAAAGTGACTGGCTGGGCTGAGGGTTGGCGATGGCCACCTCTCTCTGTTGAGGGCCACACCGCCGTTGAACAGCCCACTCCTGTAGCTGGGGGTGACTGCGTTCAGGTGACTCCTCTCTCCCTTGCTCCTCAGGGCTAGGGGTAGTAATAGTTCCCCACGGTTGCTAGTCCCACTGCATCACTATTTCTTGTTGATTTCTCTTAACCCTGCCCACATCGTTGTAACTGATCTCTTTATTAAACCCTCCTCAGATAACTCAGTGCTGCCTCTCTTTTCAGCTCAGACTCTTCCTTTGAGTCTTTTGTGCCCTAGTTTTACAAGTGTTGCCCAGCTTTAATAGGCTCAAGGGCTCCTCAGGTGTTGCTTGGGTTCTCTAAAGACTCCTTCCCTGAGGCCTTCCTCTACACAGCAGAGACATCTAGAAGGCCTGGGGAAACGAGGGCTGAAGGAAAGCTTCTGTAGGCAATTGTGCAGCCTCCTCTTCCATCCCAGAGGTCTTGGAGTTAGAGGGTGTTGCTCATTAAGCCCAGGGACATAGCCTGGTATAAGAAGGTGATGGGTAGTATTTCTGATCTGTACTGAGGACACAAATCCCTTTAGGACAAGAATCAGAGTAGGGCAATGTCTGGGATCCAGCCTTTTATCCACCCTCAGGTTCTCTTCCCCTAGTGGAGGCTCCAGAGTTCCTGTATTACAGGGATTAGGGGCAGTAATCTGTTTGGAGGAGTTGGGCTTCGAGGTAGTCAGTGTTTTATGAGGTGACTGGGGGTTGGGGCATGGGGGGAGGAGACACTAGTGAGACTTTAAAGGAAGACTTGAGCCTTTCTGAGCCAGCCCTTTGGCACTACCCACTAGCTCTCTGGGTAATAGAAGCTGGTCGAGCCTCTGAACAGTTACAATCCAGGTTTCTTTTCTCTTTATGAACTGACTGAGCCTGGGGGGAAGGAGTGGAACAACCAGGGAGGGCCCAGGTTGGGATCAGGGCAGAAATTGGGGCAGCCCTGCCTCCACCCAGCAGTCCCTGTAGCCAGTTATCTGAAAGGCACTAGGTAGAGAGGCCTCCTATTCATCCACCAAGCCCTGCAGTGAGGAGCAAGGGGTGCAGCTAGAAAGCGGAATCAGGGATGGGGGCGAAATACAGAAGGTGTGTGTTATTTGGATGTAGGCACAGGAACTGATAATCTACCTGACCATAAATCAGATGTGGCTCAAGCAATTGGGCTCCTGTCTACCATATGGGAGGTCCTGGGTTCGTTTCCCGGGGCCTCCTGGTGAAAGCGAGCTGGCCTGCGTGGAGAGCTGGCGCAACAAAAAGAGACAAAGAGGAGAGACAATGAAAGACACAACAAACCAGGGAGCTGAGGTGGCTCAAGCGACTGAGTGCCTCTTTCCCACATCAGAGGTCCCAGGATCGGTTCCCGGTGGCTCCTGAAGAAAAGGCGAGAAGAGAAGACAAGCAGACACAGAAAGCACACAGCATATGGCACAGAGAGCAGACAGCGAGTGCAAAAACAACAAGGGGGGTGCGGAATAAGTAAATAAAATAAATCTTTAAGGAAAAAAAAGCTGCCATGAGACAACCAGCTTCTGGAGGGGCAAAGGACTTAAAAGGGTTTTTCCACGACCAGAGGGTGTCCTTTTTGGGGCTGTGGTACCTTTGCCATGTAGGTGCTGTGGGATGGGCATCAATTGCTCCTAGGGGAAGCTTGGTAATATTGCCCAAAGTCTTTTTTTTTTAATATGTATTTTTTTTATTAGAGAAGTTGTGAGTTATCAAAACAATCATGCAAAATGTGCAGAATTCCCATACATCACCCCTCCACCAACACCTTACATTATTGTGGAACGTTTGTTACAGATTATGAAAGAACATCATCAGAATATTACCACTAACTACGGTCCATAGCGTACACTTGGTATATTTTTTCCACACCCCCCCATTATTAACACCATGTGTTAGTATTGTACATTTATTATAGTTCATGAAAGAACACTCTCATATTTGTAGTTATTTCATTGTCTTAAATAATTAGAATCTGTAATTACATATATATACCATTTCCATATCTTTATATCACCAACATTTACGTATAAGAATACTGAGAGCAGCACTATTTGCCTCCAGCTGCCAACTACCCAAATACCAGCAGTAGATTAGATTAACAAACTGTCATATAGTCACACAATGGGAATTCAAAACAGCAGTGAGAATGAACCAACTATAACTACATGCAATAATATGGAAGAATATCACAAACATATGTTGAGAAAAGATACCAGCCACCAAAGAGCATATTTCTATGATTTATATAGAGCCCCAAACCAGGTAAAACCGGGACAGTGGTTACTCGTGGTGGTGGTAGGAGAGCTACTGGAGGGGCCATGAGGAAGCTTCTAGGATGTTGATAGGGTTCTGTTTTTGTTTTTTTTTTCCTTTCTGTTTACTAGTTTTATGGATGTGTTGTTTGTAAAAATTCATCATTTTACATTTATGATTTGTGCACTTCATCTTATGAATGCTATACTTCAATACAAATTTCAAAATATATGTTATTTCTAATAATAACAAAAACTGTAATATACATACAGGAATAAGACTAACAAGAGGATATACAAAACCTTTTTGGAAGGCATAAAAGAAGACCCAAAAATGGAGAGATAAACTATATTCAGACATGTGAAAAAATTTTCCCTGAATTACAAATTTAATGTAGTTCAAATAAAAATTTAGGTAGGGCTTTTCATGGAATTTGACAAGCTGATTCTAAAATTAATATGAAAGAGTAAGGGATCAAGAAGAATGAAGACTAATTGAAGAATAATATGGTTGGGGGATTTGCCCTTAAGTTGTTAAGTCTCACCATAAAGTTGTGGTAACTGAAACTGTGAGATTTGCAGAGGATACATTTCTGAATTCTCCATTTGTTGGATATGGGAGTTTGATATTTAATGGAGGCACGACAAATGATGGAGGAACAGTGGACTACTCAATAAATGTGCTGGAACTAATGGTTATCTATGGGGAAAAATAAAATTAAGTCTCTACTTCACACCATACACAAAATAAATCCCATATGTATTAAAGACCGAATGTGAAAAAACAATGAGTTAAAAAAGAACCATAGAAGAATATTTTTATAGAGTAGAGAGAGATTTCTCAAACAAAACAAAAATATCCCATAAACTATAAAGTAAATTTGACAAGAGTAAAATTAAAACCTTGCAAACAATAAGTGAAAAGACAAGCCACAGACTGAGTGAAGATGTTTCTAATGTACATAGCTGACAAATGATTAGGGCCTGGGTTCTATGTAGATTTGCAAGTCAGTAAGTAAAAGGCAGGGAGCCGGTGTAGCTCAGTGGTTGAGAGCACCTGCTTTACATGTACAAGATCACAGGTTCAATATCTGGTACCTCCTTAAAAAAAAAAAAGTAGAAAGAAAATAACCCAGTAGATAAATGGCACTGGATATGATTAGGTGATTCATAGGAAAAGAATCTGAATATCTATAAACTTATGGACATATGCTCAACCTCAATGGTAGTCAGAGAAATGCATATTAAAATGAGATAACTTTTTTTTTTGAGGTACCAGGGGCCAGAGATTGAACCCGGGACCTTGTATGTAGGAAGCTAGTACTCAACCACTGAGCTACATTGACTTCCCTGAGTTGTTTTTTTTTCATTTGTTTTGCTTGTTGTTCGTTTTTGTTTTTTTGGGAGGCACCAGGAACTGAACTGGGGACCTCCCATGGGGGAGGCAGGAGCTCAACTGCTTCAGCCACATCCGCTCCAGAGATAACATTTTATAATCAAAATATTATATCTGATATACCAATGACTGGTGAGGATGTGGGGAAATGGGAACTTTTACACATTGCTGGTAAGAAGGTAAATTATTTCAGCCATTTTGAAGAGCAATTTATCAATGTCTAGGGGAGTTGAATATATGCCTTAGACCAAGCATTTCTACTCTAGTCGATATCCTAGAGACACTCTCACACTAGTGTACAAGTAAATGTGAATAAGAATGGGGATGGCAGTTCCTTTTTCTAGGGGAAATGTGGAAACAACCTAAATTTCCTTAGGAGGTATATGATATATTGTTTTCTATACTTTTCTCTTTGTTTGAAGAGTTTCTCTGTCTCTCTCTGTCTCTGACTGTCTCTGTGTCTCTGTGTCTGTCACACACACACACGCGTGCTTGCGCACAGACTGGCCCTTGTCAAGAATACTTTTCCTTACCCCTGGGTGTCACAGGAAGGGTGCTACACACGATTTAGCAGGAGATGCCAGTGCTCTGGGGAGCTGCCCTTGGCAGAAGCCCCAGAGTATCTCAGGTAAGGCTTGCCCATTTCTCTACCCTTGAAATAAGTGAGAATGGAAAACCGTTTTAGGAACTATAGAAATATTCCCAGGGTGAGGTGGGGGGAGCAGCGTTCTGGTGGTCCTGAGGGGTTCTGACAAATCTGAGGGTATTTAGTGAACTAATGATGGGCAGGCTCAATAGAAGCTGAGCTGAATAAAGGGTTAAGGCATTTCCTGAAAGACGCCGGTCTTCTAAGACCAGATCAAGATGGCGGCAGGGCGGCTCCTCTCCGTTGCACTCCCCAGGCAGTACTTCAAGGAGCTGGGACCTCCCCTGGCCCTTCTTGACAGAACTTTGCTTCTGCATCCTTACAGGGCTGTGTTTTCCTAGCCATTGTATTTTGCCTAAAATGACCTCTCTTGCCACAAAAATGGCACAGAAGTGGGACTGCTGCTTCTGCAAGCCCTTTAAAGCTTAGGCAGCACCCTTGTTTGAAAGTCACTGCCTTGGGACTATTCTGCAACTTTGTAGGTCTCCCTACAAGCTTCATATAAGCCTCTAAGCCCACTTTCCTGGCTTCCTCTTCCTTAATTTGCTTAGCTGACGATGAGGATTCTGGTCCCTCAGTCTCGCAGTGTGAGCCGCTGAGGTAGCATTTCAACCATAAACAGCCTGTGGTATCACCTGCTCCAGCCTTGGCTTTATCATCCTTTTCTTTCCTTTTTTTTTTTTTTTTAATATATATATATAATTTTAAGCAGTTTTATTGAGATATATTTACACTCCATACAATCTATCCAAATTGTATGATTAGTTGGCCTCAGGGTAATCACAGAGTTTTGCATTCATCACCACTATCAAATCTAGAACATATGCATTACTCCAGAAAGAAAAACCCGTACCCCTCATACCCTGCTATTTTTGACTCAGCATTGGTGTGGTTGGTAACTTTGTTACAATTCCTTTTTTTTTTTTAATATATTTTTTATTTTTATTGTTTTAAAAGGTATTTAGATTATATAAATGTTACATAAAAATATAGGGGATTCCCATATGCCCTGCTTCTTACACCTCTCTACTATGGACTAAAGTAGACTTACTGGTATTCTACTATAGACTTACTGTGATTCTAGCAATGGAAGAAATTATATCATTCATGTGGGGGCAGTGGCCACTAGAGGTTCTGAGGGTAGGGAGAGGGAAATACAGGTGAAATATGGGGGCATTTTGGGGACTTGGGTATTTTCCTGAATGACATTACAATCACAGATATGGGCCATTACGTATCTTGCCATAACCCACAAAATTGTGTGGGAGAGAGTGTAAACTACAATGTAAACTATAATCCATGCTTAGTGGCAATGCCCTAAAATGTGTTCATCAATTGTAACGAATGTGCCTCACTGATGAAAGATGCTGTTAATCTATCATCCTCTTCTACACTGCAATCTACAGCACCTTCTCTGATCTCCACACCTATGCTGTGGCTTTGCTTGTTTCCTTTTCGAGGAGTGTTCAAAAATTTAAATACAAGGTTCTGCCAATTTCCAGGCTACCCAACAAGGGTTCAATGCCATGTTTGCTGTCAGACACATCCTGGAGGCCACAGATAACTTCTAGTTCAGTCATTCCCCTCTTCTCGGCTTTGGGACTTTGCCAGTCTCCCAATATATTAGTGATAAGGTCGAGCCGCCAGCCTAAATCCTTCTCCCCAGTCTCTATTCTGCTTTCCTCTCCTAATGCGAGCAACTTCTCATCCACGTAGCCCCCATCGTTGAGTTACCTGCTCACCATCGTTGATTTTTATCACACATTGCCTCTCACTATGTATCTGCTTGGGTTGCCAGGGATTCTGAGGCAGTAGAGGGATTTTTTTTTTTTTTTTAAAAGATTTATTTATTTATTTTTTAATTCCCCCCCGCCCCCCCGCCTTGCTGCTTGTGTTTGCCGTGTCCATTCGCTGTGTGTTTTTTCTGTGTCTGCTTATCTCCCCCTTGCTGCAAGGTCTTGCTGCATCAGCCCACGGCGCCGCGCAAGCCGGCCTGCCCTCACAAGGAGGCCCCGGGAAGCGAACCCGGGGCCTCCCATATGGTAAACGGGAGCTCTATTGATTGAGCCACACCCGCTTCCCTGGTAGAGGGATTTTTTGACCAATCCAACTATGACTGCCATGGATTTCCCTTCTTGCTCAAGGATAATCTCTTTAGAAAGACTGCATCTTATGAAACAGCAGGGGTCCTGCTGTGGGGCCCTGCACTGCTGAGCGCACTGCCCTCCTGCCTTGCTGTACAGGGCCCTGCAGTGTTCACTCCTGCCATTGCTCACTTGGCCCAGCCTGGATCTGGTGCGGGGAGAAGGGGTGCTGGGAAGGCTCCAGCACTGGGATCAACATACAGGCAAGACACCTAGGAAGCACAAGTACGAGAATCACCTCTGCAAGGAATTTGTAGGGAAGCCCTGGAAGCTGGTCCTGGAAGTGAGAGGAAATGAGGCCATTGGCAGCCTAGGATACAATTTAAAGCTCTTTGAGGAGAAAATAGATCATGACAAACAAGGACAGAAAAAAGAAAAAGAGACAGAAAGAAAAGCAGGTCCTAGATGAAGAAAGGAGGGGAGGGGGACAGAGAAGAGTAAAGAAGGAGTGGAAGAGGTGAGCTTAAGATTCCAAGGCCATTGAAGCAGAACGGCTGCTCTAAGTCTGGAATTTCTGCTTGTAAGCAGCATCCTGAAAGCGGTTTAGCTGAGCAACAAGTACAAGAGACATTCTTTCCAGGAGTTTTGATTCAACAGATGAGGCCCTTGCAAAGAAAGGATCTGAGAGGTTTTTTTCCATTTCATTTCCTTTGCCTTCTGGCTATCTATAATCATTAAATATCAGCTATTTTAGTACTCTAGAAGAGGAACTCTAGAATAATCACCTCCGATCCATAGGCGGACTAAAGGATAATTTAGAACTAATATGTAGCAATGCCATATGGCTTACAACAAACAGAGCATTTAAATAAAGCTGCAAAGAGAGTACTACACTCAGGGGTGCTGCCTCCTAGACAACCGAATTTGGAGCCTAAAGCAGAGCATAGACTTCATGGCAGATTCCCAAAAGACTGGAGGGCAGACAGACAAATCCTGCAGAATGGGGAGAACCATGGCTGCTGGCCGAAGGAGAAGGAAGACCCTGTAGACTTTGATGCGAAGGTTTTCAGAAGTCCCACTGAGGAAAAGAAAAAGGAAGTCAGAGATATGCTTGAAGATAAATGCAAAGCAATAATTTAAAAAGAGAGCAGGAACAGAGTGGCTCCATAGTTAAAGGATCTGGAGGAAAGCTGACCAGCAGGCTTTTTATGGTTAGTTGAGTTTGAAAGAAGAAAACCAGATTGCCAAAAATACTGAGACTTCTCCATTCTGAGCTTTCTGTGGTAGGAGAACCAGGCCACCATCCTGTAAGACCTGAGATGACAGGGCAATGGCTGTAATCTGGAAAGAATATCTTGTAGGGCTTCTGAGAAGATCAAAGGAATCAGGTTAGTTTATATTTGAATTATGGACCCTACAGTTTTGTTTTTTTTTCCCAAAGATTTATTTATTTATTTATTTATCCCCCCCTTGCTGCTTGTGCTTGCTGTGTCCATTCGCTGTGTGTTTTCTCCGTGTCTGCTTATCTCCCCCTTGCTGTGAGGTCCCGCTGCATCAGCCCACCGCAAAGCGCGGGCTGGCCTGCCCTCACAAGGAGGCCCCGGGAAGCGAACCCGGGGCCTCCCATATGGTAAACGGGGGCTCTATCCATTGAGCCACACCCGCTTCCCAGACCCTACAGTTTTTACACAGTATGCTCTAATTTCACATTTGCAGCTATCAGCAAGGGTGATTCAGATTTAACCTACGTAGCTTATGGGGAAAAAGCTGAGCTTCCCAGTGGTTTCATCATCCTTGAGGGTTTTGTCACATGCCAAGACTACCCAAGAGTTATGGGAAGTAGTTTACTGGGTATTCTAATGAAAGGAGGGCATTCTAGAATCCTTTAAGATTTAGAAATGTCATCACTCAAAGGTGAAGGTCAGAATAGGATATGTCACACAACAAAGACATGGGGCTATAGAAATAAGCCAGGAGGCCATTTGCACTCCAATAATCAAGATGGGATTATAGTATGAAAAGCAGAAACAAATTTTGGTGCTCTGGTTAAATTTTTTTTTGCGCTGAAGAGTTACAGAGAAAATTCAACGAAAGCACCAAATTGCTTAAGAAGTTCTAGGAAGCCTAGAATAAGAATCTGAGAACAAGGTCTCCTTCCTACATGTTTTGTCTCCTGGGACCTTCTTACGGAAGGCTGCTTTTTGCTGAATAAGTGACCTTTGATCTTAAGAATCACAAGCATGTATGGAGTTGAAAAAAAAGTGGGGATTTCCATTACTTCCCCATCCTAGAAAACAACTTTGTAGATTTAACTGAAGAGTTTGAAGAATCTAAAAAGACTGATTTTGTTGGTTGTTGACTGTGGACTAGAAACTAAGTGGTATTTAATTTTATATAATGTACTTTTTTTTTTTCATTCTTAACTTGGAAATATTTTCAGGGGATATTGTACATTTTTATTTGTAAATTTTTAATTAAATTTGGAACAATTAATTTTAATGTTCCAGGGATTAGAAAGTATTAAGATGAAGCTTGAACTGTGAGGGGATAAAAAGAAATGTGATATCCTTAGATGTTGCCTGCAGCAGACATCTGTTGAGGTGCCCAGCATCACTTACTCCCTTCTTTTCTGGTAACAACACCTACCGCTTTCCTTTGTGGAACTGACCAACCTCCATTCCATCAGGTTCTGGGAGGAAAAGTGCCCACATACTGGGCCTAGGTTGGCTGGTTAGGGCGACTCCATCCATTTGACCACAGTGGGTGGTCCAGGGGTGGGCACGTGATCCAAACAAGGCCAATTCGAAGCTTTCCCTGGATTTTTCATTCAGATGCCAGGAGAGAAAATCTCTTTTCAGCAGAGAAGAAGCCATCTGTAGAAGAGAATAAGATGAATCCACAGAGAGAAGCAGAACTAAGAGAAATAGTTGATAGAGAGTCCTAATAACTCTGCATCTTTGGATCTAGTCTTGTCCAAGGCTGTGCAAGAGCGAGTCAATCCCCCTTTCTGTTAAAATTAGTTTTGAGTTGAGCATATGCCACTCATAAGTGAAAGAGCACTGGCTAACCCACTGCCTGCTATACCAACTTTGACAGTCTTCCACCTGGCATTTCAGCAGGACTGTGTGATCTTGTTGTGAATCGAATGTAATGACTGTTCTCTAGCAGTGAACTCATACAGTGTCACTAATAAGAAAAGCCACTACAATAAGAATAGCCACTATCTTATGAAAATCAAGGTCTTACTACAAGTACTGTGCTAAGTGCTTGACGTGCCTCACAACAGCCCTACAAGGCAGGTAGGTGTTATTATTATTTCCACTGCTCCACTTTTTTTTTTTTAAAGATTTATTTATTTATTCCGCCCCCCCTCCTGCCACTTGTGCTCGCTGTCTGCTTTCTGTATCCATTTGCTGAGCGTTTCCTCTGGGTCTGCTTGTCTCGCTTTGTTGCATCATCTTGCTGTGCCAGCTCTCCACGGGAATGGGCCGTCAGCTCTCCACGGGTGCAGGCCATCAGCTCTCCGTGGCCGTGGGCCAACTTGCCCTCATCACGAGGCTCCGGGAACCAAACCCAGGGCCTCCCATATGGTAGACGGGAGCCCAACCACTTGAGCCACATCCACTTCCTTCCACTGCTCCAGTTTTAATTTGAAGAAACTAAGGTTTGAAGAACTTGAGAAACTGATCATGGTCCCACCATCAGTAGATGGTGGAGAGTTTAAATCCAGGCAGTCTGACTTTGAAGCCTGTGATGAGTGCTACAATCTAGTGCCTCCTGCCTTGACTTGGCCTCCTAAGAGACCAAACCAACGAGATGGGTCAAATGGAATCCTATGGAGCCATTTACTAGCAGTTGGGCAGTCCCTATTTTGAGATAGCAAGGCATGCCGAGGGACGTGCAGTGCTAGGATCCCAGAGTGAACCCTTTCAACAATGCAAACAGAGAGGAATTAGGGTTCCCAACTTGCAGATTGGGAAAGCAAAATGCCGAGCAGTTAAGTGACTATGCCCATGGTTACACTGTCCCCGGGGTGGAAGTTGGGAAGGGTTGCTGGAGACGTGGGACTCCAGCCACAGGAGGTCTGGAAAGAAAATGTTGTGACATTGGAAGTTGTACAGAATTCAAAGGATTTGGGTGGATGGCGTGAAGGGTTTGTTTCATGAAAAAAAAATGTCTCTCCTTGTTTAATCATTTATCTCTTTCTAGGGAGGAGACCTCAGGCTAGTGCTCCTTTTTATAGAAAGGTCAGTGGGGTGGGTCAGACAGCTGGGCAATGTGGGCTTTTTCATGAGCTCAGGCTTCCTGATTCATGGGGTGAGATTTTGCTTTTTTTTTTTTAATTTTTTTTGCCTCTCTGAGAAGGATGAGCTGGTTGGTGGTGACAAGGGCAGCCCTCCAGCCTGCCTTCTCTGCTCCAGATGCTGGAGGAAGTGGGCTGTGCGCTCTCAAATGTCACAGAAGCCTACAAAATGCTGACTCCCAGATGCCAGGCATAACTTGGGTTGGCTCAGAGCGTGCAGACAGGGCGACACCGTCATCCGCTAAGAATTCAGTGTTCCGCTGTTTGCCATGGACACGAAGGCAAGCCCAAGACAGGAGAGATGGATGGGGGTGAGGGGTGTCAGGGGGCCCGGGTGTGTCTTTGCAAACATAGCCTTCTTGGGGGTGGGGAGAGGAGCAGTATAGGATGAGTCAAGAGGCAGACTGTGTGTGGGTTTAGGGCACCAGGAAACAGGGACACAAAAAACACGGTAAAACAAAGCAAAACAAACAAATCCCTAAACAAAGAAGGGGGGAGGGGGAGGGCATTTGTTTGGAAAGATTTTGATATTCACTGCTTCAAAAAAAGCATTGGAGTAGTCATGGGAAAATCCAGAACTTTGTTTAGCGTATGTAGTTTGAATTACAAGTGGTGGGTGGCACCATGACCTTTGCAAGCCTAGGGTGTTCTTTGGATTAGGAGATCTGTT
This sequence comes from Cabassous unicinctus, assembly GCA_029593785.1. Classification (NCBI taxonomy): domain Eukaryota; kingdom Metazoa; phylum Chordata; class Mammalia; order Cingulata; family Chlamyphoridae; genus Cabassous; species Cabassous unicinctus. The sequence goes on from JAQZBX010031638.1 coordinate 13,365, forward strand.
GGATTGAATGGAGCCAGGCTCCTTTGTGCGCAGAAAGGGAGCTGATGGCCTGATGGGCTGGCTTTGAGCTGCCCTGGACAGACCCCTGAGCCTTTAAAGCAAGAGCTTCAGGGGTTAGCTGCTGAGATGGGATGGAGGTTATTTTATTTACTTTTTTGTTCTTTGTGTAGTTTCCAAATTTTCTTTTATGTGTATGTGTGTATATATATATATACATATCTTAATTTTATTAATGTAAAATCACAAAATAATATGTTTTTGCATTCTTCTTGTACAAAATTACTAATTTTTGTTAAAGGTAAACTCAGTTTCCCTTGGCCTTCACTCCTTTTGGGGTTTTTTCTATGCATTCATGTGCATATATAGAAACACACAAATGAGAATCACATTATTTATGTTTAAGGAAAACATTTATGTTCCTTAAACATAAATGACATAACACAGTACATTTCTTTCCACAACTTGCATTTTTCACTCTACAGTATGTCTTCTTTTTATTTTTTTAATTTTTCATCTTTCTACAGTATATCTTGGTGAGTGTTATGACTCACTGATCTACTTCAATCTTTTAACTACAGCATGCTATTCTGTAGTATGGATTTATCATATTGATTGAGCTATTCCTTTTCTCATGGACATTTAGGTTGTTTCTAATTTTTCACTATTGCAAATAATCCTTCAGTGGACATCCTTGAATAGAATTCCTTGGGCACATGTAGACGGGTTTTCCCAGGGCAGATATGGAGGAACCAGTGGGTCTTTGAGGATTGAACCTGGGACCTTGTACATGTGAAGCAGAGGCTCAACCACTTGAGCTACACCTGCTCCTTTTTTCTTCCCCCCACTGGGTCTCAAGATTTTAAGTTTTAATAGATATTGTTATTTTGTCCTCCATAGGGGCTGTAATAATTGATACTCACATTTAAGTATTTAAATATCTATTTCCCACAACTTTGTCAACACTTGATCATAAGGAAAAAAATTGCCAATCTGATCGATGAAAAGTGATACTTCATTGATTTTCTTTGGCATTTCCCTGATTACCAGTGAGGCTAGTCCCCTGATTGGCTTCCAGATCACTCCTGGAGCTGGGAGCTGGATTACCTCCTTCAGGGCTGCTGCTAAGTAAGGGAAGGTGGGAAGCCAACCACAATGTTAATTGTGCAAAGATCTTTTCCAGGTCTAATATTCTTTGACATTCTGTGTGTTTAATAATGACCTTTTGGTTGAAAAGAACAGAGACCTACTCAGACTAGAGCAAGTGATGAGTGGGGTTTATTGTGGGGATGGGGTGGAGTGGGGGAAGCAGGGGCATCTCCCGGAACACAAAGGCAGGAACTACGACTGGGCTAGGGTAGGAACTGAAAGGCTGGCAGGGACAAGGGCCAATCTCTCTTTCTCCCCCTCTGCTTTTCTAAGCCCAGCTCGCCCTTTTCCCTTTTTTCCTTCTGGCCCGGCTTCTGCTCACATATCTCCATGTGGCCCAGGCTGGTCACCTTAACTTTTGATTTAACATCTTTTTGCTCCCTAAATACCCACTCTCTAGTTCTTATGGTCTCTGGGCTTCCTAGTAAAATTTTTGAGAGGAAAAAAAAAAAAGTAATTGGTTCCTAGCCAGCCAATGGACTGGCTGGTCATGTGTTCAAACCCGATCCTTTCAACTGTCTAGTTGGGAGGAAGGGCAAAACTATGGGCCATATAAGCCTGCCCCTCCAGGGTCTATGGGCCTGGTAGCTCCTCCACAAACAATTAGAGCTGGATGGGCAATGGAATGTACCTCCTACAAAGGTGTGTCCTCCTAAAATCTGAGGAATTGTGTTGTATTCTAAAGTATGCCAGCATGAGTAAGAATAATATGGCCTTTCCAAAAATGTGCTCCTTTTCCTACCTCTTCCTTTGACCCAGTAACCCAACTTCTGGGAATCTAAGCTAAGGAAATGCATACAAAGTTTTATGCACAGAGGTGATCAGTGAGTATTGTATATAACATTGGTAAATAAAAAGTGTCTTATACATAAGGAATGGCTAAGTAAAACATGTCCATTCAATGGCATATTGTGCATCATAAAAGTGATGTTCATAAAAATTTAAAATGAAGAGGGGAATGCATATTTTAAGATATAATAATAGTATGTGAAAAGTGGAATATATTTGCATATATAGTATGGTAATGGCTATATAAATCAAATCAAAAGTTCATATATATAAAAAAGATGGTAGTCTGATTGTTTGACAATGACTACTTCTTTTTCTCCTCTACTTTTCTGTGTTATTACTTTTGTGAATGGAAAATCTAATCAACTTATTTTAAAGATTACTTGGGCCTGTTGAGGCCTGGGCAGTGTGATTGATGACTCTCCTCGGCAATGTCTAAAAACCATTGCCTCTAGTCTCAGTTTCAAGACAACCGGGAATGTTCTTTATTTCACCTCTGACTTACCAGAGTTTAGCACAGTGCCTGGACTCATAGTAGACACTGAACAAATATTTGCTGAATGGCTACAGAAAAGTTAAAGGGGCTGATGGAGTAGAAGTTTCCAAGATGTTAATGAACAGTCGTAGTGTAAATAGTTAGGCAAGAAAGTTGGAAAATTAGTAAGTTGTGGTTAAAGAATGGGATGTTTGAGTTGGCAAGGTGGATCAGCTTCAGGGGTGACAAGGTCCAGGGTGTGTGTGTGTGAATGGGTGGCTGAGGTGGACATGAGAAGGCCAAGAAACTGTGAAGCCAAGTTTTTGGGTGGGTTAGCCTTGTGGGTGGACATTTAACTCACCCAAGAAGCAGAGAAAGGTTGGGCCAGGTGAAAACTTTTTTCAGTGAACAAGGAATTCAGAAGAGGGCAGTGATATGAAAGGGAAAAGGGTTGTATAGTTGGTTGGAGTTAGTTTCATAGGAGAAGGGTCAATAAGAACATAGAGGAGTGGTCTGGAATGTGAATGTTTCACTTTGGACTTTGATCAATGGTAATGGGATTAAGATGCATGAGGGATTTAGTCCTGGCCACTTGTTGGAGGAGGGAGGACACCACCTAAGAGATGGAAAGTCTCTGTACATGAAGATCAGAGGGATGTTGGCTTATTTTAGCTCATCCAGAGTGGGGCAATGTAAGGGTCCAGTAAGAGCTTACCCAAAATACCCATCCCTCTGTCAAAGACTTGAACAAGGAGCGTGCTGGCTGGTACCTTGGAGGAGGTCATTTGGGTGACAGATGCTTTCTGGCTCTTCTCTAGACACAAACATGTACTCCCACCCCACCCCCAACTTTGCTGAGTGCTGAGGGTTCTTTCTTAGTGTGGATTGAATCCTGGTTATGCCACCCATTAACTGTGTGGCCCTTGGCAAAATACTTCACCCCCCTGTGCCTCAGTTTCCTTATTTGTGGAATGGAGATTAAAGATAGCAGTGACCGTATATGGATTATCTGAGGATTAAATGAGTTAACACACAAGAAGTGCTTAGAAAAGTACCTGGGTAACTAGTAAGTTCTAGCGTTATATTATTACTTGATTTCCTATGAGGTCACAAATTTGCCAACCTCATGGCTTTTTTCATTTTGTTTTGTTTTCTTACTCAGTGCTTCTGAAGGGGTCAAAGGAGTGGCGGTAGGACCTTATCTCTTCTCAAAAAGCCACCAGACCATGTTAGCCCTCCTCCTGGACTGTCTTCGTTTCCCAGCTGGTATAAGTACCACACAATGGGTTGGCTCACGGGTTCTGTGCAAGGTGTCCTGTTTCCTTCTGGGGTCAGTTGGCAGTCCTGGGCTCACTGGCTTTCCCATCACGTGACCATGTCCTCTCCTTTCAGACTTCCAACTTCTTGCTCCTCCCCCATGACTTTCTCTTCATAAAACTTCAGTAATGAGATTAAGGCCCAATTTCATTCAGCTGGGCCACACCTTAAGTAAAACTAACATCTCCAAAGGTCCTATTTACAATGGGTTCACCCCCACAGGAATGGATTTTTCTGGGGGTACGTAATTCAGCCTACCACACAGTGTTGCTCAGCCTGCGGGAGGGGGTCTTACTGCAGTTTGACAATTACCCATGACTTTGAGGTTATTTCTGTGTCCTCCGTGTGGTGGGAATACCTATAATGGCGAGCTTCTGCACATCTTCCCAACGCTGCGTTCAGTAACTTCATGCTGATAGTTGAAACTAGTCATGGTGGAAGGATTTACATTACAGAAATTAGCAAACATTACAAATCAGGGCTTGGTTTATTATTTTGTTGACTATATAGAGTTAAAGTGATGGAGAAAATGTTATTAATGAAGATTATTCTTAAAAATGCCTTATGTCTGTAGCTATTACATTGTGACTAGCACAAAAAATGGAAGAACTCTCCTTCCAGTACTATAATAAGAAAGTCACTTGTAATGTATATGCAAATGTCAACCAACATTCGTTATCAGAACTATACTCATTTGTCAATTGCAGCCTTAGGTTAGCTATGGATACAAGCGTTTGGTAAAGATCAATGAAAGCCTTCCATGTGAATTAATTGGCTATATGGAATTTAAAATAAAGACTGTTGTATATTTTACTATTGTAAATTGTGTACTACACATCCTCTGTATCAGTAAAATTTATATTGTGAACTGCTTGTTGTTAAGCATTTACCAGCAACACTGGGTTGGGGAAATGTGGGCAAGAGGGTCAGGTCATGGTGGTGGTTTTATAGATTCCTGGCCACAGGTACATTGGTGCTTCTAATACCCAATAAAACACGATCGCAGCCTTCATTTTGGGTGCTTGAATTTCCTTGGAACTTTTTGAGTTCATCTGTTTCCTATGGGATCCCCCCAACTGCCTCAGACTCAGTCTCCCACTCTCTGCCCAATGCCTTCCAGGTGCTTGGAGTGGACGGCTGGTGATGGATTCCCTCGGGGTGGGGGGCAGACACCCAAAGGTACACATTTATTCAGCACTCTGGTCCCCAACTTGTCTGGGAGAAAGGACTAGATCTCTTGTCCTCCTCAAGAGAGGTTAACATCCTTGGACATGATAAACTGAGATGAATGACAGCTAATGTTGATGATGCTATTGTTACTAATAGTAGCTGATGGTTTTGAGCACTTGCTCTAGGCCAGGTGCTCCACTAGGAACTTTACAAGCACCATTGCTGTTGCTCACAACCACCTGCGTGGTCAGGGGAGGGATCTGCATTTTTCAGATGAAGAAATTGAAGCTCCTTGAAGCTAAGTAGTTTAGGGTCACTAACTAGTTAAAGTGGAGCCTGGAACCTGTGTGCCTTCAAAGACAGTGTGTTTAAAACTACTCTTCTATACTGGCTTTGGACTGCAGTCTTACCTACAATGTAAAAGAAAAATCAATTTGAGCTAACATTTTGATAGAGCATTATAATTTGACAAAACTATTTTCATATGCCATATCTTCACTAAGAGAGAAAGCAAATTGGGCTGCTGGAACATGTCTTAGAAGGTTCATTGAAAACGTAACTAGACTATTTTCTGCTAAATATTCACTTTTTAAAAAAAGGTTTATTTTACTTATTTATTTCTCCCCACTCCCTTGTTGTTTGCACTTGATGTGTCTGTTTGTTTTCCTTGTTTCTTCAGGAGGCACCGGAACTGAACCCGGGACTTCCAATGTAAGAGGGAGGCGCTTAGTCACCTGAGCCACCTCCATTCCCTGCTTTGTTGTGTCTCCCATTATGTTTTTCCTTCTTGTGTCCCTTGTTGCGTCATCCTGTTGTGTCAGCTTAACCGTGCTTGCCTGTCGTGCCAGCTCAGTGTTCCTTAGGAGGCACCGGGAGCCTCCGCTTCCCATCTTGTCATGTCTCTCACCATGTTTTTTCTTCTTGTGTTTCCTGTGGGATCATCTTGTTGTGTCAGCTCGCTGCACCTGCCTGTCATGCCAGCTCACTGTCCTCTTTAGGAGGCACCGGGAACCAAACCACGGACCTCCCATGTGGTAGGCGGGAGTCCAATCACTTGAGCCACATCCACCTCCCCAAATATTCACTTTGATGGAGCAGCCTGGTTTAATGAAAAAAAGCAAACTTCACAAATCTTTCTTTTCCCATGAAACTGGTTCTTAGGAGCCAACTAAAAGTGGTGGGGACTGAAAGTTTTGAGGTCTCCCTGGATTTACTACCTATCTCAGTTCTGCTTACCTTGGGCGTCCCTTGGAAAATAATACAAATATTCTGTACTTTTGCCAAGTTACTTTGCATCCAACTTTGCATGTATGTTCCAGGACATTGTGAGACCAGTTTTGCAGAGAGGATGCCTAAACCCTTAATCGGTTGTAACTTAAAAGGATTTAGTGGATGAGGGTGAAGATAATGAAAGGAGATCACTGTCCTACTGGATACTCAATTCATTTATTTTTCTGGGAGCTAAGAAGGCCTTGGAGAGTAAAAGATGAATCAGACCTGGTTCCTGCTTTAAGAAGCTCACAGCTAGGGTGTCAGACAATTAATCTATATTTATACTACAATTGTTTTTATCTTCAGGCTTCAGCCAAAAGCCATCTAGACAGGCAGGAATGGCACTGAAAGAAGTTGGGGACGTGGTCCGAGAAGGGTCTACTAGGGTGGGGCAGACACTGGAGGTCCACAGTCAGGGCTGATGGTCAAGTGGGGGATGGGCTCCCAGGCAGGCCAGGCAGAAGTGGGCTGCCAGATTGATTGGCCAAGGAAGGCAGGCAGACCACTCAGTAGGGAGTCTGGGATAGGGAGTCCTGGATGGTGGCGGGCTTGTCAAAGTCTTGTCAGGCCCAGAGGAGGGGTCTGCCAGACCAAGGCAGGGTCACCAGAATGGGAAAACAGCCTAGGCCTGGAGAGCGGGGTACACTGGGACAAGGCAGGGGCCCGGAGGTGGGCATTTGGGCCTTGGATCTTGGTTACAGGTGACAACCGGGGATATGGTTTCAATGATTTATTGCTGCGTAATAAACTACCCCAAGACTGAGTGTCTTAAGGCAACAACACATTTTTAAAAAGATTTATTTATTTATTTATTTATCTATTCCCCCACCTCCCCGTTGTCTGCTCTCTGTGTCCATTCGCTGTGTGTTCTTCTGTGTCTGTTTGTCTTCTCTTTAGGCAGCACCGGGAACCAATCCTGGGACCTTCTGGAGTGGGAGAGAGGCGCTCAATCTCTTGCACCACCTCAGCTCCCTGGTTGGCTGTGTCTCTTATTGTCTCTCTTCTGTGTCTCTCTTTATTGCGTCGTCTTGCTGTGCCAGCTCTCTGCATGGGCCAACACTCCTGAGCAGGCCAGCATCTGGGTGGGCCAGCTTGCCTTCACCAGGAGGCCCTGGGAATCGAACCCTGGACCTCCTATATGGTAGATGGGAGCCCAATTGCTTGAGCCACATCCACTTTCCTACAACAAATTATTATTTCTTATGATTTTGTGAGTTACCAGGCAGTTCTCTGTGTTCACTAAAGCTACGAACAGACAGATGGTGGCAAGAACAGCTGAAAGGGCAGAGCTGGTCTCATTCCTGCACCTGGCAGTTGGTTCTGGCTGTCAGCTGGTGTGCCTCGGTTTCTCCATGTAGACTCTGATCCAAGAATAAGCTAGACTGACTGGAGGGCATCATTCCAAGACAGCAAAGGTGGAAGCTATAAGGCCTTTTAAGGCCTCAGCACTGAAGCTCACTTAATGTCACCTTCACCACAGCCTATTTATCAAAGCAAGTCCCAAGGCCAGCCCAGTTTCAAGGGGCAGACACATAGCTTCTACTTCTTGATGGGAGGAGCCATAACATCACATTGCACAGGGGACCTTCAGTATAAAGATTAACCAATGAGATCCCAGCAGCTTCACAGGGGCCCTGTGGTCCTAAATAGAGCCTCTGGGCTGGGGATAGAACCCCTGTATAGCCCCTGTGAACTTGAACCTGATAGTGGTCTTAGACTCCCTGCTTAAAATCTAAATTCCCTGCTTCAATTTGCCTCTGGGGAAGAGGGTGAGAAAGAAGGGCCACAGTGAGAGACTGATGGTTTCCCCAAGCCTTGTATGCTTCCTGCCTGCCTGTTCCCAGGGTGGCAGGTTTAGCCTAGTTGCAATCCAGCCTCAAGGGTCCCTTTCTGAACAGAGTTGCTCTCTGGCCAAGCTTAGAAGCCAGGAGCATTTCTGCCACCAAAGACTAGGTATTTCCTCTTTGCAGTAGGCGGCTGCCACCCTGGTGGGACTGGAGGAAGCCGGGCAGCCCTATTTCTCTTCAATTCTCTCTTCTCTTCCTACAAGAGGGTCCCCGGTATTAGGGGGTGTTTGAGATTTTCATCCTTTAGTAGGGAATCCAGGTCCTTTGAGTGAAGGTCTGGTGGAGTTAAAGGAAGGGGAAGTAGGATTAGGGACATGAGGGTCGAAGACAAGCCCTGAATTTTCACAGAGCCCACCTGGTCTGCCTCCCACCACCTAGAGTGGGAAGAGGGCAGAGCTTTCTGCAATCATGGCTGTAGGTTTGGCAAGTGGGCAGTGACTGGGGTCGTGGGGACCAAGGAGAGAGGGAAGAGTCTCAACAAACTGTTACTAAAATGACCTGTGACCAAGGCAAAGGGGAAGGGCCTGTCCCTCCTGCTCCCTGTCACCTCACTCCCATGGTCACGCAGTCAGTCTGCAACACGGAGGATGTTTAATGTATTTTAGACTAAAGGTGACAGAGATCAGGACCCTGTCTGTTTCCCAGCAAACATGGCCCAGCCCTGCCCCTTCTAGCTACAGAGAAGCTTTAAGTAAGGGCTACTTCCTTTCCCCGGGGACTGCTTGATCCACCCTCACAGCCCCTTGTGACCAAAGAGGACATAGGTTGATGCCAGAGCCACTCCCGGTGGCGCTCCTCCAGGAAGCTAGAAGGACTGCTCCTTTCAGGCTGGGCCAAGTGGCACTTCCTGTTTCAAAGAAAAGGGGCCGTTATGAGGGGGTTCTGGCAGCTTGGCACCAGCCACTGGATGAGGTAAATATAAAATAAATGACAGGGAAACGGATGTGGCTCAAACGACTGGGCTCCTGTCTACCATATCGGAGGTCCAGGGTTTGATTCCCGGGGCCTCCTGGTGAAAGGCAAGCTGGCCCACGCAGAGTGCTGACCCGCGTGGAGAGCTGGTGCAGCAAGAAGATGCAACAAAAACAGACACAGAGGAGAGACAATAAGAGACGCAGAAGACCAGGGAGCTGAAGTGGCGCAAGAGATTAAGTGCCTCTCTCCCACTCCAGAAGGTCCCAGGATTGATTCCCGGTGCCACCTAAAGAAAAGACACGCAGACACAGAACACATAGAGCAGACAGCGAGCACAAAAATGGGGAGGGGCGGGAAATAAATAAATAAATTTAAAATAAATTACAGAGTGCAACTAGACTTCCTCTTGAAATGCAAACTGGGCTTTAAAAATCCCAAGGATGGGGAGCGGTGTAGCTCAGTGGTTGAATGCCTGCTTCCCATGTACAATGTCCAGGATTCAATCCCTGGTACCTCCTTAAAAAAAATCCCCCGGAAATGTACTTGTGGGCACAACTGGTCACTTGGGATGGGCCGAACGTGAAGCCGCTGGATGCGTGAGAAGGGTATGGCTTTGGCGTGGGTATACCCAGGTGCAGGGGCACATCTTCAGACCCCCCAATCCGGGCTCATGGGCTGCCCCCACCTTTCGAACGGCAGGCTCAGCAGCAAGTGAATTTCTAAACTTTTCTGAATTGATACCCCGTTTGCCGAGCTCCCCAGACTTTGACTGAGTCAGCCCAGGACCTAGCTTGGGCGTTAGCCCCCATTTGAAAAGTCTGAGCCCTCCAGCCCTAGATCAAGACCTGTCCTGGTAGCTGCTCCTGCAATCTCTCACTTCCAGCAACGCTCCTTAAATCATTCCCTTCAGCAGTGGCAGCGCAAGTGAGGGCAGCCTAGGTTTTCCTTTGCTGTGGGATGAAGGGCGAGTGGGGGAAAGGAAGAGGCTGAAAACGCCAGTGACCAGGCGGGGAGTGGAGAAACCTGACGGGTCAAGGTCTGCTCAGGGTCAGAAGATGTTGACGTGGAGAGACCTTGAGGGTGAAGGGAAGGAAAGGTGGGGGACGTGGGGTGGGAAGGGCTGTCAAGAGGGCTCTGGCCTGCCAGCCTCCCACCTCTCTGGGGAATTGAGGGTGTCTGTAGGAGAGAAAGGCAGGGAGAGGTGGGGCTGGAGGGAGGTGGGGGTGATTGAGAGAAACCTCAGCTGAGATGCAAGACGGTGCCGAGGGCGCAGCTGGATGGAGCCCCTGAATTGCTGTCGGCCCCAGTCCTTACCCCTGTGTGACTCTCCCCAGCAGTGCTCGGGGGCCCAGGCAGCAACCAGCTCCCCATGATCCCCTGGGCCCCACCCCAAGCAGCAGACTGGGACCAGCCCACCTGACACTTTCTTTCTAAAAGATTATGACTTTCAGACAACTTCAGTCCCGGGTTCTCAGGGTCTAAAACAAATTTTTATGGCCATTACAGACCAAATTGTTATGCTCTCTGGTAATGCTGATACATGATATATATTTATAGGTTAATAAATCAAAATGATACTTTGCCCTAGTGGCTCAAGAGGCTCTCACATGACTGCCTCTTGGCTGAGGCTATCAGCATGTGAACAAGAGCATTCTCAGGCCTGGCTGTGCTGAATCTCTCCTGGCTTTTATGGGTGAAGGGGTGATCTGGCCCTTGTGTCTCTCCTGGCTTTTACAGGTGAAGGGGTGATCTGGATCCCACCCGCCTTTCCAGCCACAGCTCTAGTGTTTAGACCGTTCATTCCCACACTAAAGCCATACAGAGCTGCGCGCTCTACAGCGTTGGTTTTACTCTTCCCTGCCAGTGCTGAGGCTCTGTCCTTGTCCTAGGACGTCCTTCTTTCCTTGTCCCAGGGGAAGAACCACTCATCCTCATTCACCTTAATTGTCTGCAACTTCTGAAAGGCTTCTTCCATGCAAAGTCATGTGTTCCTTCCTCTGCATTTGCCAGCCCCTCCAGTACCCCTCACTTATGGCCTTTATCAGTTTATGACATAATTTATTGCATGTTCAGTTTTCTCACTAGAATTTAAGCTCCCTGAGGCAGGGGCTGTGTCTTGTTTGTTTTTATCCCTCCAGAGCTTAGCATAGGGCATCTGGCACATAACAAGGGCTTAAGAAAGTGAATTAATTTGATTTTTTAAAATCAAATGATTCAAAACTCTCTTTAAAGGACTCATACACATGTTCTTACATGAAATAAGGCTAGGTCAAAAGTTTTTTGGAAAAAGTCGCAAATGCTTTAAGAATATAAGGGGTGGTATAAATAATAAACACGGATATCCCAGGTGCAGCCCCAGATGAAGAAGTGTTGGCATGAGCCCTTTCTCTCAGTGGCCTGAGGCATTCTTCAGTGCTGCCAAATCTCCCAAATAGCTCCTCCCCTCTCCTTGCCTCAGCACTTTGCTTCCCTCCTCGAGTCCTTCCATCTCTCTGGGAACTGATGCTTACTTAGGTAAGAGTAAGGACAGAATCACTTTAATTGGCCGCAAATGGATCACAGTTGATTTTATTGTGACCCTCTTTTCTCTGCCCAGAGGCACAAGGACTTGGGATGATTGGAGAGTTTGAGCTCTCATTTAGCAACATTTCTGTGAGACGGCCAGCCTCACATCAGACCCAGTGGGGGTGGGAGGGAGCTGGGCTTGGGCCTAAGAAAAGCATCTGACAAACATGTATATATACATATTATCATAAAGAAAGATATAAAAATGGGTATAAGGAAATTCATTCGATTACTTTAAGCATTAAACATCTGTATAGGGCATGTGTCTTTTTGTAGCAGTGACTAACATCTGTTAAACACAAGGTTTTGGAATGCTCTGGTTTGTGTCATTCTGGAAGGTTCCGGAATGTGGCTTTGGTAGGTTTCTCCATTTAAAAAAGAGCCCTGGTCCTATCTCTGACAGGGATGGTTAATAAGCATTCACTAAACTGCCTAATGAGCACCTATGGCTGGAGATGAAAGACAAGCACTAGCTAGGTAGGTGTTTTCCTAGGTTATACATATAATTTAAATTTAAATTTTTATTTATTTTATCCTGATTAGTGTAGAAGTTGTTTCCCTAGAAGCCAACCCTGGGACCATGTGTACTTCCATCTTAAAAAGAAAAATTAAATATCCATGAAATTCAAGGGGCCCTCCCGCGTACTGGCAGATGGCCAGCTCCATCACCCCTGCAGAGGCATTTGGCCATTTATTGTCTTGCAGGAGCTGTATGTTTCCTAAGCCCCCCTCTGCCTTAGTTCAAACTTTTAGTATAGAATATATTTTATTTTCTTTTTAAAGATTTTTTTGAGTGCGATTATAAAAGTAATTCATGTTCATGGTAAAAACGTGCCATGAGCTGAATAGTACAACAAAGCAGGAACAAAAAACCACTCACAATCTTAGCTCCCGTTGGCAATCCCTATTCATGTTTTGTCTTATTTCTTTCCATTTGATTGTCTTTGTATTTTTGACATAATTGAGTCACACTGTATTTTTCAATATTGTATCTTGTTTTTTTTTCATCTGTCATTATTTCTTATGCAGTTTTATTGCCATTCAAGCGAAAGACACTATAAACATAATTTTTAATGGTTGATTGACATTCCATCCTGCAGATTGTTAACAAGTACTTTTTTTTTTTAAAGGCAAAATCATGACTCTAATATAAATATAAAATGAGCACACATCAACATTTTATTTAGCTTATTAGTTAAAGAGGGAACCAGTAAGATTCTACAAATGATTCAAAGGGGAATTTGAAGAACTACATAAATATAAGCAATAAGGAATGCTAAGATGAATTTACAAATAGATGCAGAACTGGACACTCCAGAGGGCAATAATCAATTGCATTCCACTGGATGTAATTCATTTGCATTTC
>JAQZBX010031639.1:8146-26327 GCA_029593785.1 Cabassous unicinctus
TTTTTTTTTTTTTTTTTAAGGTACTGGGGACCAGGGATTAAACCTGGGACCTTGTATATGAGAAGCTGGTGCTCAACCACTGAGCCACACTGGCTTCCCTGAGTTGGTTTATTAGTTTGTTTTGCTTGTTGTTTCTGGGAACCAAACCCGGGACCTCCCATGCGGGAGGTGGGCGCTCAACATCTGCTCCCTGCAGATCGTTTTCAAAAAAAAATCTTTGTCCAGTATATCCAAAGGCTGATTTTCTTTGTTGATGATTTCTGGTTTTTTATCTTGTTCCTCAAGATGGGCTATAATTTACTTTTCCTTTGTCTTGTAACGCTGTATATTTTAATATTTTAAAGAGTTATCTGTTGGATCTAGTCCCTAAGCTGACTGTTTCTTAGGTTTGTATCCAACTGGTCATATGACGGAGATTTCCTTGAATGCCAGGAGCTAACAAAAACAAACAATCCAACACATAATACACCCTTCAGAGTCTCTGCCAACTGGCTGTGCATTGGCTAACACTCTCCTTTAGAGTTTAGACCTCTTAACAAGAAGATGGGCCCTAGGTGAATGTGAAGTGCAGGGTCCTCTCTCTCTTTTCTAAGCCTGCATCTTGTCCTGGCTTTGTGCTTGCTTGTGGCCTTAGGAATTCCCCCATTTACAGGAATTCAAACGTCCCCTCTACTACCTAAAAAATAGATTTTTTCCCCCCTTCTTGGGTGCTTATTGTATGACTTAAAGCAAGTAATCCTTGCTCCAGGCTGCTTCAACTTAATCATTTTTTACATTGCTATGGCTGTCCACAAGCTGCTTCTGCCTGCAGGGCAAGTTCTGGGAGGATGAGCCAGAGACAAGTTTCCTGGTTCAGTCTTTCAGGCTACCAGGTAATAGACTGCCACTGACATTCAAGCACTGCAGTATACTCATAGGAACTGGGCCAGGGACCCACATGGGAGCACAGGCTGGATCCACATCATGCTGGGGAAGGGATGAAAGAGGGGCCAGCATGGGTGCCAAAAGTGTCTCCTACTGTTTGTCAAAGCTGACTTTTCTAGATAGTAGTAATGACTACTACCCTTAAACTCTTTTCCAGAGTTCTGAGGAAGAGTGCTCTGCCAGTTTTTGCTAGTTGTTCAAAGAGTCTGTAGGAGAGCATCTTGCACTGCAATCTTGGCTAATATAAGTCTCTTAATACATTCTTTACAAATACAATGAACTAAGACCTTGATTAGGTTCAACAATTTAATTGACAAAAGGAAATTGGTAATTGAATAATGTCCCCCACAAAAAACTCCCTGGTCCTGTGAGTATGAACCCATTTGCAAATTGGACCTTTGAAAATGTTACTAGTTAAGGTATGCCCAAACTGAAATGAGTTGGCCTTAATCCAATATGGCTGAAGTCCATATAAGCAAAGGAAACTGGACACAGAAAAAGTAGCAGCCACAGGGAACAGCCAGAAGCTGGAAGTCAACAGAACCCAGTAGAAAAAGGAAAAAAATGCCTCCATGTGCACTGACATGTGACAGAAAAGTAAAGGACCAAAGACTACTGGCAGCCAGCCTCAGAAAGCCACAGTCTTTGGGGGAGAAAGCATCACCCTGATGACCCAGCAATTTTGGATTCCTCCTAGCCTCAAAACTGTGATTCAGTAAGTTCTCATTTGTTAAGCTAACATCGTGTATAGTATTTCTTTTAGCAGCTAGGAAACTAAAAGAAAGGAAATAAAAGACTCTTTAAATAAAGCCGTGTTGTACTTAAAATGGCCTACAGGCATTGGCTAGCACTCTCCTGTTGGCCCTGTTGTAAGTTGGCTCCTTGTCTCTCTAATGTTCCCTCCACCACAGTCCAGTTACACTGGCCCTCTGCCAGTTGCTTTAACACTCCAAGCTTTTTCCTATCTCAGAACCTGTTCTCTTACTGTTCCCACTACTTGGAATGCTCTCTCCCAACCTAACTCCATGCGATTTGCATGGCTGGCCGGTTTTTATCTTCTAAGTATCAGTTCAAGTGTCAACTCTTCACCTTCCCTGATTAAGGAATCTAAAAATAACCTTCCTCCACCCCTTCCCTGCTTATTTCCTTCATAAATTTTACCAAAACCGTGAAGATATTTTTAAATAATGTTTGCTTTAATATTTGTCTATCATTAACATATTATGCTCTATAAGCACAGGGACCATGGGTCTTGTTCACCATTTTTTCATACTTCCACATTTTTGCTAGTACTCTTTTCTTTGATTGAAACACTACCCATCACCACCTGCATTGCACATTTTAATGTCTCATTTTTCTTTTACCATTAAGGAAGATTCAGTAAGGTCATTTGTTCTTTCATTCAAACTTTGAGTATCTAACAGAAGGATGGCAAATCAAATACTTGGCACTAGATACCTTAGGCGTATCTGCCCAATCCATAACCTCCTTCCCTGATAACTATAGATTAGATACAGTATTTTAACACTGTTATATTTCCTGGATTGGATAAATGCACTGGGGTTAAGAGAATATTCTTAGCATTAGGAAAAGCAAGTATTAAAAAACTAAAAGTTCATGATGTATGCAACTTTCTCTCCAATGATTCAGAAAAAATTAACTATATATACTTAATATTATAGACAGATAGATAGATAGACAGATGAAGTAAATGTGCCAACATGTTAAAAATTGGTCAATCTGGGTAAAGGGTACATGAAAGTTCTCTGTATTATTCTTGTATGTTTTCTGTAAACTTGAAATTACTTCAATTTAAAAAAAGATTTTAAAAATGTACAACTGAGCTAGAAGGAAAGAGTGAGGTCCTCAGAGTGTATGATTTTTTAAATCATATTTTTAAAATGGTAAAGTTTCTCATACATCAAGCTCTCATGCCATGAGATTTAGGTAGAAAGAAAATTTAGGGAAAGATAGGGTAGTCAAGAGCTTAGAGACCATGGTGTTGATTGGGTCATCCTTCCATATAGAAATAGATATTAGTAAGAATGATGATGGGAGTAAGAGCAGAGAAAAAAATATTTGATTTAATAGTTAGTTTTTAATGAAGGGAAAGGAGGGAGATAAGTGATATAGTTATATTGCCTCCAAGGAGCTGGGGTTTTCACAATTAGGAGAATAAATTATGGTCTAGAGTAGCAATGGGGGAATAAGGAAAATATCTACCCTATTCCCTGGCCCTAAGATATGTGAGTATGGTAGAAAAACAGTCTCTGCTTTAGAAGGCTATAAAGGAAGCAGTACCTCAGGGGATATTCATATATCGGTTAAGCCAAAGTTAGAGAAAACATTAAGAAAGAAGTTAAGGATAACCATAATTTGTTGAAAACACAGAGGAAGGGTATAGGCTGGAAGGGAAGAGGTAGAGAATTAGGTTAGAACAGCTAGAAAATTAGAATCTGGTTGATAAAAAATGACCTGAAGTTGGAAAAATTAAACAGGAATTCAAGGCAGGTAGGAATCAATACTGGTAATCTCAGGGTAAGCACTTAAGACTAACCCCAAGATCCCCAATGCTTACTCTGTGGTATGACAGTTTCTAGAGTATCTCCTTTAGGAAGCCTTTCCTAATCTTCCTTGCCAGGCAGTTAGGCACCCTTATCTGTGATCCTATAATATCCTATTGCCTATATCTGTCACTGAACTCATGTTCAATAAATACTGGTCGAATGAATTAATGACTCACCATAACCTGAGTAAACTAGATGTGAGAAATAAATCAGAAATCAACTTAATAGAGGAATGGCATAACAGAGTTTAATTTCTGGAAAAAAAACAAAAAAAAAACAGGTTCTGAAATATTTCAATTAAGGAGTTGGCTTAAGAGTCAAAGAACACAAAATGGAGGATTTATTTCTAGTTGATTCTGGTAAAAGAAATATGCTTACTGTACAACAAGCTGCTGGCACACAGTTCCATTGTCTGTTATCAGTTCATTCAGTTTTAATTCAAGGTGAACTTTACCCTATAATGACAAAAAATTATAAACTGAGTAGTCTATTTTACTGAGAAAATATTAATTAGAGGTATGTACTTTTTCAAATGGTACCATAATATTTAGTTATCCACTGATCCCTTGCACATGACTTAGGCCACATTAAATGCTTATTAAATGACTAATAACAACATAGATCAAAATGCTGAAAGATTAGTCAAATGCTCCTATCAAACACAGTGTTATATCTAAGAATTTCATGCCCAGTTCAACAAACATTTATATATTTCAGTTATCATGGATTAAAAAGAAGGATAGCACTTATATTTTAGGAAAATATGAAATAAAATAAAATTATATAGAATTTTTTTCCAGGAAAAATAAGCCAGCAGTAAGGACAGCAGCAGTATCTTTAAAATATAGAAAAATCACACAATTCTAATATAATAAAAATAAAACTAAGTTAAAGCCAGTAAGACTCAATTTGTCAGTAACTTGCTTTTATCAAACAATAAAGAGTTATGAATACCTATGATGTGTTAGGAGATACAATGGGGGTGGATAGGAATCCATAGCTGTAACACACAGTCACTACTAATAAGAAGCTTACAATCTAACTGGGGAGATAATAAGTAAAATATAATATATGGCCAAGAGCATTAAGGAAAAAATGGAATACTGTAAATAAAGGAGCACTTTCTAAAAAAGCAACTACTAGAGGGATTTTTTAAAAATTCAGTAGTATAAGTTTAAAGGAATTCAAATTATCAACTTCTCAAGAAACAAAGGCTTAGGAACAATATAATTCAGAGCTTGGTATTTCTACCCTGTGATGAACAATTCTAAACAGGTTAAGAATCAGTGTTAGATTATCTCTACCCAGCTGACAAGACAAATTCCCAGTGCCAAGTGGAGATGTTAGGGGTGTGATATCTAGAGACTGATGACATATATGATTTTATCAAGGTAGGAAAGTTCATTATCTAATTACTGTTCCTCTTTGGAACAACTCCTCTCCTTCTTTCACAGAAACCTAATTTGAGTCAGCCCCACTATTTTATGAGGATTTGTTATTCAAGAGTTAATCTGAGGCCCACTAGCTATACAGTTCAGGGTTAGATGGCTAGTAAGCGATGAACAGTAAATACGGATGCATCTCAACACATGAGAAAGCTAAGCTCTAAAGCAACAAAAGATTATCAGTGGTAGTAAAATTAGCAGTAAGGCAGAGCTAGAACTAAATTAAGCAAATCTTCCACTTAAAGTCTAGACACAAATATCTGTAAAATCATTATAGATTATAAAATCATTATACTATAGGTGTTTCATTGTTCCTGTATTTAATAGTCACAAGCCCTATTATTTATGAGTAACTTTGAAGGTCCATGATATGTAACAATCTGTAATATTACTCAACTAGAATTGTGCATCATGTTTCCTGTCACGCCAGCATGTGTGTGTCACTTTAGTGAATGAGCCTAGCCAAATGCACCAGCATTGCATCCCAAGGCAGTTTTACTGTTTTAACATGTATGCATTTTATGGGAGACAGTGTATCAAAAGGTATTCCCCAACTGTCTCTCAGGAAATGTCTAGGATCTACTCTATTTCTAAAACCAGAAAAACCATTAAAATCAACTAAGTAAAAAAGTATAGTATCTTATTCACAACTAAAAATATAGTACTATATCCTAGTCAAGGCTATGAACAAAAATTTAATGGGATTCTGCCAAGAATCATTATCATTGAGTCAAAGCCTACCTAATATGTTCATTACTCCCACTGACTGTTAAACAGAACATCCCTTTGGTATTAGTCAACAGTAAACATAATTGTACAATAACCTGGTCAAGAAAAGAGTAGGGACAGAACAGGTAAACACAGGACATATACTATTAGGGTGTAATACTAAAATTAAAAGGCATTATGAGTTAAATTAAGGAAATTATAACTTCTAAACTGTAAAACACTACCTCACTGTTATATACTTTAATGCAGAAATATGTTTATGATACTTAGTAAAAGAAACAAGTTACAAAATAGGGTATACACTAGAATATTAATTTGTAAAATACACACTACACATAAAGGAGGAAGGGAGGGAAACACAAGAAGGCCACCCACCAAAACACTGATAGAATTTATCTTTGATTAGTGGGGTTTCAGAAGATTTTCTTTTCTTTTTTTGCTTATCTAGATTTTTGAAGTTTCTACTGATTTGTATTGCTTTTTAGTAAAGAAATATGAACAATAGTTTTTATACCTATTAAAGCTAAAAAGACTCCTTAGCCTAAGCAGTGGCCTGAGAAGCTGAGAGAAGTTTAATCAAAGTTTTCCACAATCTCATGGTGCTGGGAGGACAAAAATTAGATTCTAGGGCTCACCAAGGTAGAGAGGTGGTAAACATCCAGGTTTTCCAATGGAACGCCTGAAGGACTACACTCAAGGAATAAGATGAACTGGAAGCAAATCAGCATTTACAAAGATAGAAATCTAACACAATCAGCCACAACCCTAATGGGATTAAGGTGATCTACCTCGAACAGCCTGCTAGAAGCAGAAGAAAATCTCTGGAGGAAAAAATATATCCATTGGAATCTCAAGTTATCTTCAAAATATTTCATACACGATGCCCAGCATTCTATAAAAAATGACTAAGAATGCCAGAAGACAAAACCAAATCACCAAAGCCAAGAGAAAACAATAACAATAGTAGCAGATTTACAGGAGATTCACATATAATTGGAGTCCTAGAAGGCAGGAGAAAGAACAGGACGGGGGGAAAAAAAAACTGATTAAGAGATAATGCCCTAGAATTTTCTAAAATTGATGAATGACATCAACCCACAGATTCAATAACCTCTAAAACAGGGATTCTTAATTTTTTTGTTTCATGGACCCCTATGCCAGTCAGGTGAATGAATATCACTGTAATGTATTAATTGCATACATTTATAAGTGAAGAAAATGCTAGATTTCACTTAAAGGTCAGAGAAAAAAGATAAGTTGATTTTTTAAAAATTCAAGCTCACGGACCCCCTGAAATCCATGGACCCCTGGTTAAGAACCCCTGCTCTAGAATCACCCAAATAGAATAAAAATAAAGAAAACCACACCTAGGCATATCAAAATAAAACTGCTGAAAATAGAAAATAAAGAGAAAATCCTAAAAGCAACTAGAAAGAACAGAGACATTGCCTACAAAGAAGCAACAATGAAACACTAAATTTATCGATGATAAATTTGCAATGTGAATTGGTCCACAACTGCATTATTACTCAATCTCCTAAAGGAGGGTCAGTAACAAATAATATACCTTTCAAATATGTCAAAAAATGTCTGGTACTGTACCCCAGGTCTTTAATGAAAAATAAGCCACATTACTGGCAGATATTATTCTACATGCATTTCATAAAAATGATTATGTTAGGTTAATCAGGCAATTATATCACGTTAATTTGTATTAAGCAGCATATTTGGGAGCTTACATTACTCAGGTACTGTCTGAAGGTTTAATATTTTATATACTAACTTTATTTCAATTACTTTTACAAACATTTAACACAGAAATGTCTGTGATTACTTCAATGTTATGTATATTCTTGGTACCATATGGCAGATACCACATGAATTTCTGGATACAGATGGGAAAGTCAAACAAATATAGTTATTTGGGCAAAACACAATACATACACTTAAAAACCTCTCAAGTCTAACTTAAAAAAATAAATAAATAAAACACTAAAGTTCCAACAACCATTTCCACATAAAAGAACTCAGTATGTTTCAACCTGCAGAAATTTTTCTTCATATGACAGGGAAAAATCCCAACTTCTGGATTTCTGAGTGACTTTTTTCCATATAGTAATTATACTATGTAAATCGTTGTAGACACAATTGTCTCATATGAAAAACAAAATTTTAATATCTCTTATATTAATGCCAATTATTTATGGATATATTTGTTTTGCTCCTTAAAGAAGGATTTAACATGATCTAGAATGGCTCATTTCTTTGTTATTTTAACTCTACAAATAATTTTTTTGGTAATCAACCTGCTATAATGACATTTATTATGTCTTAATCAGGAATTAAAAAAACACCCTGATGTATGTATTATTTACTATAATCATTACATTTCTTTTTTTAATGCATATTTGAACAGGTAAGGGAGAAGACATATTACACAAAAAAATTATTAAACAATCAATAACTTATGGCATGATCCAGAAATTCAAGATAAGCTTGTTGGTAAGAACTTACTAACTGCATCAAAAGCACATGATTGACAGGATATCTGGATTTACTACTTGTATAAGTTGTATGAGACACATACCCTTAGTTAAGGAGAGTACCAACTTGCCATATAGGAGAATTGGTTTAATCAGCCTCATGGACCACTACTAAAACACATTTTGTACTCAACCTTTTTATTTTATACCTCAGAAAGTTGTCACAGCCATGTTCTTTATCATAGCTCCTAAGAAAGAAAAAATATATGCTTAAAGTTTCTTGGGAGTTCCAGGACCAAACAGATAATAAAATGGCTGCAGATCACTAAGGTAAAAATAGGATTTATAGGAGAAGACACAGGTTATGGAGAAATACCAAGTGAAGTAAGATGACAGCCAGTTCAAGAACCAGAAACTAAATAAGAAAATGCTTAAAATACAAGGAATGGTCATCAACAGCATCACAAATTACTAAAAGGTCAAGAGGTCTGAAAAGTGTCCACTAGACTTAGTGATAAAAATGTCACAAATAACATTAGTGAAACCTATTTATGCTCTCCTGAACCATTGTGGGGTCAGAAGGCAAATCAGAATGGGTTAAGAAGAAACTGGTTTAACCCAGAGTGTGAAAAGGTAGAATCAAGCAAAAAGAAAAAAAGTTGGAAAATGCACTCATGAAATATTACAAGTAATACCTTCAGCTTTTGAAAAGAAAACTGAAAATAACTGTTAACATTATTAACTGCAATAATAAAGTATCTAGGAGACAATTCAAGTGAAGAAGTTATAGTTCTTAGCAATTTTTCAACTATTTTTGAAAAAAAAAAAACCTATCTTACTACTATCAGGGATCTGTTCATTTGAGGGCTAAGTTACATTTCTGTATGTGATATTTCCCTATTCTGTTTCCTAAAATTACAGAACTTCAGAACCGAAGGGAATCCTGTATATTGAAGTCTCTGCTTCACAGATAAAGATCGTTAGGCAACAATAGGTTAGCAACCATTTTGAGTCGAAATGTCAATTAGTGGCAGACTTAGGAAATCAAACATCTTCCCCTCTGAAACAGAGATGCCAATCATTTCCTCCACCCAAACCACTTGTCTTTGGGAATATGCATAACCAAAGCCCCCAAATGGACTGCCCTACAGTGACTTTATTCTCCAAACATATCAAATTGGACTGAGGTGGACACCTGACCCATCTTTGGCCAAATGCTTCCCTAAACTGTGAGTCAGTTATCAGAGGTTGAAGGGACTGCAGGGCCATGTAGACTGAAAGGCTGGTGTGGCATTTTTTTAGCTGCCAACAAGATAGTATATATCCAGAGAAAAACAAGAGATTAGAGTGGTTTCACAGAGAAACAGAAGGGAGAGAGACATGTGTCTCATCAGACATACAAAAAGAATACAATGGAATCTTATCATTTGAATTAAATGAATGTAATCATATACACTTTATAAAATGAGAGAGAAAGATAGAGAGAAACCATTAACTATTCACTTTGCAAAATGAAAGGGAAAGAAAAAAGCTATTTAAATAATGAGAACTTACATTCAATAAGCACAGTGAGCATAGGAGTAGGGAAAAATGAATCAGTGGGTCTCAGTTTCCATGTGCTTCTTGCAATGTGAGCATTTACTGTTTGCACTACTGAGTAGGGGTCTACAGTTTAAAGATGCAGCATATATTTTCCATTCATCATGGCCCCAAATGCAAGCCAACTATTTTATGTGGCAGTCAACGAAAAATAAACAAACCAATACTTTACTATTTAGTTTTGTTTTTTTTTTAACAAGAAATGAAAGTCTTTTCAAAAATAATTTTGACTTGATGTGAATTTCACTGGGCCTGTTGGCTTAAGAACTTAACCTCCACTTAAGATGCAGCAACTCCACAAATGCCTGAGAATTTTTCTAGCTCACATTGGTCATAGTAGGGTTCCTATAATCATATTCAAGGAGGAATATTCTCTGGGAACTTTCTAATGTCCCCTCTCTTTTTCTGTGAATTAATATGAGTAGGCTTCTGTTCCTATATTCAGATCTTTCCTGAGTGTTCTTTCTGATCTCTATTGAAGCCTCTTTGAATGGCAATACAGAATAATGGAAGGTGGTAAAGCACTGTAGTTAGCAATTTTAGAATCAGATAGATCTCTGTTGGAATCATGGCTCCACTACTTAGTAGTTTTGTGACTTTGGACAAATTATTTAACCTTTATGAATGCCATTTTCCTTATTTGTAAAATGGAGGCAATACTACCTACATCCTAACACTATTCTGAAAATTAAATGAGAGAATATACATTAAGCACTTTGTGCTGTGCTTGGTATATACTATTATAATTACTAAGTTTAATCTTCCTGCTGAACTCAATGTGTCTCATAGTTTTCTCTTATCGCTCCACAAACTGCTCTTATTTTCCAGAATATTTTTGTAAAATTTTATAAAACGTATGCAGTTGAACAAATGTATTAGCAAAATAGGGTCTATATGAAGCATGGGGTGGCATGGGCTGTTTATCTACCTTTTCTAGACTCAAAGTTAATTTAATTAGTATTCTAGATGAGTTTTGGGGCAAGATAAAACATTCTCAATGGTACCATTTTAACCTGAAAAGTGTTATGCATCCCTCCTACTCAAGTATTCTTCCTTACAAAATTTATTTTAAATAGTGGATAGACCTTACTAATTAAGTATTGTTTAAGATAAAAGAGTTGTAAAGGTTAATAACCCATTGTCAAGAAAATAATTCATGGCAAGTTAAAAATAGTATTATAATAGGCAAATAAAATGCTGCTTCCAGAATTTTCATGTTTCCCAGAAATGAGCTATATATACCATCAAATACAACCCTGTGACCAAGTACTAATCTCTAATACCATCTCCAAAAAGTATAAAGAGTGTTCTACATAGACTTCTACTTTTTGAGATCTACAGCCCTCAAATCCTTTGTAAATTTACACTGGTCATAAGAAGAATGGACTTAGTAAACTAAATCTTAGAATAATCCTCAAATTGTATTTTAGATCAAGTTTTCAAAGTCTTTTCTTACCTTCCCTTTTGTTAAAATGATTAAAAAGAGAAACTGGTAGTTTAAAATTTTCATATCTGCCTTCTGGTAAAGGTATATTAGGGAAATGTTCACAAGACAGACTGGTGGTAAACTGATGATAATATTTTACATTCATATAGCAAGCAACAGCTTTCAAAGCACTCTTAAAAGATATTTCCCTTAATTCTCACAACCATATGAGTCAAACATGGCAATGTTTACTCCTATTTAATAGAAATGACATTCTAAGTCATGAAAATAACCACATAAAAAAATTAGGACCTAAATTTTCTGACTTCTAATTTAAAACTCTTTCTACTTTATCACACTGCCTCTCATACGGATCATTTACAGTACTGTATAACTGAGATCTGAATAACAGTAATAATCAAATGGAAAGAAAAAAATTGCTAAAAGGGGGTAGAATGGATAAAACAGGAAAAGTTTCAGTTACATTTATATTTAAGAAAAAGGGGTTTCAGTATGCAAATATTTTATATTTTTGAGAATTTAATCAAAGAGAATGCTTGAGAGATTATGAGGAAATGCAGACGCAAGCAATTTATTTGTAAATTATCTGTGGATCTGTGTGCAGCACTTTTTTCTTGCCTTAAACTTCTGTTTGAGTCACAGTTGCAAATTATAACTTCTTTCAGTGGGGAAGAATCCTGATTGCAGTTATGCCCATGGGACATGGTTTCACAATGCTTACCATACTTTATAAATAAATAGGATTACAAGAAAAAGATTCCCTTTAGATAGAAATGACAATTTCTAAAATAGAGCAGCTCAGATTCTCCAGAAACAAACATAAAGTTCAGCTACATGGTTAAACATACTTCCTTACTCACATATACAAGCTGTACAAGACCACTTACTTTGGCAAGAGGAAAGAAGAGCCTTAAAAAGAGTAATTATATGCTTTCAAATAAAAAGAGATGTGAATAACAGGAAGGGGTGGACGTGGGAATGAACGCTCAGCAATGGTGGGCTCAGGCATAGTTTGAATGAGTAATATTTTCCCAAGTGTAGTTCATTAGAGAGAAAACAGAGCATCTTGATCAGAATGGATGAAATCACAGACTTCTAGGAATTCTCAAAGTCAGAATTAATAAAACGTATCCTTTCCCTTCAAATATTTTCCCCTTAAAAAATAATAAATAATTTTCTACTGTGACTCAGGACAAGTAAAGAAGAGAAAAAATGTCCCCCCTAACATAACTTCCCCCAAAATCACACACACACAAACATGAATTATCTTGAATTCATATGGCAAAGTCATTTCCTCCCAAAGTTCTATAATATTTGGTGGCAGAATTTAAAATAAGGTATAATAAGCCCTATCTACACAAACTAGTATTAGTCCTTTTTGTCACTCATTTTCTGTGTGTGACAATTTCTTGCATAATGTAAGTCATAATATTTACCTGAACCTCTGAATTGGAGTCAACAGGCTGTAGTGAAAACCAAGTTTCTCTACCACTATGGTTACACAAGTCTTCTTTTTTGATGGCTACTTTTCCTATAGAAAATAAATAAAACAATATGAAAAAGCACAAAGCATATTTTGTTTAATCCTAAAACTCTTTAACACTGTTAAATAGAATACTTTGTAGAAAATATTTTAAAATAATTTCTATCTACTGAAATTTTTTAAATCCTCTTTTATAAAACATTTTCTATATTCTAAAGAATAAAAACAGCCCATTTACTCTTGCCCCTTGGAAGACCCTTCTCTGGGTCGTTTTGAATCAAGGGATTAAACAAAAACTTAGTTGCATTTACATGCAACTGCATTTTTAAGTACTTACTCAGATTCACGTTTTCACTCAAGTACAGTCACAGTGTAAAAAGCAATGCACAATGGTAATGCAAACTAATCTTCCCAATTTTTTAACACTATGAATAAACCATATGTTCTGATAAATATTAAGCAGATATAGCTCCATTTAACAAGTGTTTATAATAACTTCAAATTAAGAGAAAAGTAAAACAATATCGTACATCATAAAAATTTGAAAATGTATTTAAAAATTGCGGGAGATTAAACAGTTTTATTATTACAATTTTACTTATTTCAAAACAACATACACACTGATTGTCTATGTTGCTTCAATACCTATAAAACACAAGGCAATTCCCTGAAGAGTTTCTACCTCTCAGAAAGATACAGGACAAAGAACAAAGTAGAGTGAGAGGAAGAAACAAAACTATTCTTATCATAATAAAGTATTTACAAAGCATTTCTTTCCTCAGTTCAAGCCTTAAAAAGAAGACATAGCTTGTATTCGACTGGCAATTTATTCCAAGGTTTTACACAAAAGCTTCAATGAAATATATATTCTAAAGGCAAATACAGGTCACTGCCTTTTATCAAATAAGAATTTTTATTTTAAATACCCTAATTATACTTCATATCCTTTAGTTATGACATAGCTTGGTCTGTGAGTTCAACATGTGAAAATTTTCAGAAAACTGTAAAGAAAATTTTCATTTAAGATATGTCAGATTTTGTGTATCAATTGGGAAGGAAAGGCATGCCAGGAAAACAAACTCAGAAAAATTATATTTAAAATTTTATTTTGGATAGAGTGGTGATGGTCACACAACTCTGTGAATATACCCCCAAACTACAGTACTGTACATTTTAAAAGGATGAATTTTATGGAATGTGAATTATCTCAATAAAGCTTTTTTTTTTTAATCTAACCACACCGAACTTTTTATAACTATCTTCCCACATATGACTTGGAACTCAAAACATGAAGATTACCTATATATGTAATTTTAAGGAAAATATTAAAATACACAGCTACATTTTTATTATAGAGTAAAAAGTACATATGCAATCCAAAAGAGAACTACTGAAAATTCATCAACTGTATCTATTAACACATTAAGTTTAAAAGATGTAAAATTTTAAGATTAATAATCTGGCCATCACAAAAAGCATGATCTTTCCAATTTTCTTTTAAATATATTAAAGGAAATTTAATGTGAAAACCAAAATCTTCATGTGAATATACAGCATTTATAATTCATTCAAATCTTGTAGGAGATGGCACTAAGGAAATAATATATTTAAGTTATTTTTTTGGCTAAATTTAAGATAAAAATAGTGGGGAAACAGAAATTCACACAATACTTTAATACAGATTAAAAATCAAGTACAGAACTCAAGCATTGACTGGGACACCCAAATATTCTTTATGCTGAAGGAGTTTAGGTTAAGAGCCAGATCATACAAGTCTCTTGATATATTTTAGCTATGGATTGTATCAAATCCCTGGCAAAGCAACATAATACCAGGAATGACTTGGGATACAAAATTATGACACAGCTGTAGTCAGTGACAGAGTCATGATAAGAATTCAGGTCTCATACATTCTAGTGAGATCCTCTTATCTCTACTAAAATAGACATAGTTTAGTTGTTTGAGACCCAGCTTCCTGTAAACTAAGATAACCAGAAAACACACATTAGTATGTTTTTAATTTCAATATTATCAGAATCCATACTGGAAATTGATATTATACTTACATAAAATTTTCTTTTTCTCTCTTTTTAAGAGAAGACACTATACATTAGGACATTGTATCATACAGTAAGATACTTTTCAAAGCCTAAATTTTACAAGTTCCCATCTTTTTGTAGCATGAATTCTAGGTCTCAAGTTTTAAAAGTTAAGCCACATAGAATTTTTTTTTTAAAGTTAAGCCATATATCCAGTTTTTGCACCAACTGTTCCTAGCATATAAAGATGCCTCATGAAAAATTATGTACCCTATTGATAATAGTTAATATCTCTGGGAAGGGAACTGGGATAAGTGTCCTGGTAAAAAATAATTTAACAGTATCTGCAATGCCATAATTAGAAAATTTTTTATAAAAAAAAAAAAGTACTCATATATTACTTATATAATTAAAAATGAAGGGGGAAAAAAAAAAAAAAAGGCTCTTAAAGCTATATTCATCCAGTATCTATTTTCAGATCTTTTCAAACTTCCAAGATGGTTTTCTCAACTCTAGCTCAAATTTCATTTCCAGAAAATGCTATGGCATTCTTTAAAATCTGTAACTGGGAAATAAAACTATTTCTAATAGCTCAAAATTTAAAAATAATAATTTTTGAGTTAATGATAAAAGAAATGATGTTAGCCTACAAAAATGTTAAAAATTTATAAGTTAAAATATCCAGAACATTTTCAACCTTACAACCTTAAATTAAAGGGTATATACTGTGCTTATTATAATGATTTCCATTTGTGAAAGGAAAAAATTTCCCACTAGATATAGAAATTTTATTCCTTAATAAGAATAAACTTATTTTTTTAAAAGTCCTCACACCAAGTTATAGCTTTCTAACATCACTCCATAAAGATGTGATTTTTATTTAAAATAACTTTACTTAAAATTTATTTCACTTTAAAAACAAAAATAAAACACAAAGGCAACTTTTATAAATTATAATTATAAACCTCAGCTATAAAGGCCTTTTCAAGAAATACTATATGCAAACTATAATATTTGAAAAGGGACAAAGAAAATCATTAAATTTTTCTTAAGACATCATGATCAAAATTAAACATTCTCTCAAGGATCACTAATAATCACCAAATGCCTCTACCCAGTCCTTATCCTCCTTAGTTTTTCACACTATAAGATTTCCTTGCATTCTGTGATATTAATCATTCCTATCTCTCTTCCTACCTTCCTGATATACCTTCTAATATCCTTCACTGAAGCCTCTTCTGTACAATCCTCCTTATTTGTTCCCAGGGTAATTTCGTTCTTTCCAGCAGTGGCTTCAAATATCACTTAATGCTAATGACTCTCAAATCCACAACTTCAGTTCTGTCTTTTCTCTAAGCTTCAGAGCTAAATGTTCAACTGTCAACCAACATCTCTACCAAGATGCCCCCCCCTTATATTACACGTTTAACCAAAGTCATCCCCTCTCCCTTTCATCCCTCACTCAAACTGAATGTTCCTTCTGTGTTCCTTACTTCAGTTAATGACAGCCATAGAAACAAGACCATTTTTAACTCTTCCCTTTCTCACATCTCTTTTACCTGCTTGGTCCTGAAGTCCTGTTTGATGCTACTTCTAAAGTACATTCCTGCATCTGCATTTCCACTGCCACTTCCCTATTCATCTCAATTAACAGCCTCCTTGTTGGCCTCCCAGCCTCTAATCTCTCCCTATTCTATATCAACAACTTTCTATTGCCTGCAACAGTAACTTCCAAACTACAAACTCAATATCTATAGACTACATGTTTAAAGTATATATATGTGTGGGTGTGTGTGTATAATTATATATAACTTTTAAAAGCTTCCTTATTCGTAAAAGGCTCAAAACCACTTTCTACAAAACAAAGTCCAAATTCCTTAGCATGGATTTTAGGGGCCATCACAACTTGTCCCAACAGACTCCACAAACATAAGATTCACTTTTACTCCTCTGCTTCTGCAATCTTTATTACCTTGAAACTCTTCTTCCTTTTCCTATGCTGGTAGTCTTTATTAATCCTTCACCAAACTAAATTAACTGTTCTCCCTTCTACGCTTCCATAGTACCTTGTTCATACCTCCAGCACAGATCCTATTTTAAAATATTAGCATTAGGGTACATGAATGCCTCTCTGATAGCCTGGGACAATTTGAGTATTAATCATCTGAATAGTCCCATCCTCTGTATGTCACCAGAAGTGTTTAGTGCTTAATTAAATTGAGAATGGGGCCTCAGGAGTGATCTATAATTAAAGGATTTGCTACAAATAGTAGAGTCTGCATGTAAGTAAAGAAGGAAAAGTCAGATACATCTAGGAAAATACAATGCCATGAAACTGTCTTGTTTCATTGTAAATGTAGCACTGAGACAGATGAGGACAAAAACTAAGAAAATGCCTTTTGTGGCAAACAGAGAAAAAGTATTTGTTATATATGTGGCTGACAAAGTTAACATATTTAACAAATAATTCTCAAGAATAAATAAAAGACAGAATTCCAACCAAAAGAAAAATGAGCCCCCAAAAAGTATAATTACTTCATAGAAGAAAAAAATGTAAATGGCCTATAGACATATGAAAAATTCCTCAAATTTACCAACAATTAAAGAAACACAAGTTAAGTGTTTCACCTATCAAACTGACAATTTTCTTTCAATGACAATATCCAAGGATGGCCAGGGGTGAGGTGAAATGGTTATGCCCATGTTATGAGTGGGAAAATATAAATTAGCACAGTATTTCTGGGGCCCACATGAAAATATATAGGGGAAACCTTAAAAA
Source organism: Cabassous unicinctus (assembly GCA_029593785.1). NCBI lineage: Eukaryota > Metazoa > Chordata > Mammalia > Cingulata > Chlamyphoridae > Cabassous > Cabassous unicinctus. The sequence continues at coordinate 25,642 of JAQZBX010031639.1, forward strand.
TATTTGACCAGTATTTCCACTTCTAGAAATTTATCCTAAGGAAAAATAGACACACAAAGGATGTTCACAGCAATGTCATTCATAATTGCAAAGATTTGGAAATAGAAATGTTCACCAACAAGGGAGTGGTTAAAATAATGTATTTTTATACAAAGGAGATTATATAACAAAATTTCTTATAAGTATGTAATCACATGGAAAAAGGATCATTAGATGATATTAAGTGAAAAGGGGAAAAAACAATAAATAGTACAAGGTGACAGTATAAATGCACAGTGTAAAGAATGGGAAGAGGTATAACAAACTATTAACCATAATTATCCCTGTACAGAGTCACTACTGTTCACTAATAACATGGAATATTTTTATTAAAAGGTAATTTGCGGGAAATGGGTGTGGCTCAATCGATAGAGCTCCCGTTTACCATATGGGAGGCCCCGGGTTCACTTCCCAGGGCCTCCTTGTGAGGGTAGGCCGGCCCAAGCGGTGCGGTAGGCTGATGCAGCAAGACCTCACAGCAGGAGGCGGGTGTGGCTCAATCGATGGAGCCCCCGTTTACCATGTGGGAGGCCCCGGGTTCGCTTCCCGGGGCCTCCTTGTGAGGGCAGGCTGGCCCGCGCAGCGTGATGGGCTGATGCAGCAGGACCTCACAGCAAGGGGGAGATAAGCAGACATAGAGAAGACAC
>JAQZBX010031640.1:0-17432 GCA_029593785.1 Cabassous unicinctus
TCTTGACGTTAAGGATAAATATATATAACCTCAGAGGACTGGAAATGTAGATTATTATCTACATTCAGGCTGTCCTCTTTTCTTTGCAGTTGAATAATAATGAACCTTTATACAACCCTGTAGCATTTTTAAAGGCTTGAAGTGGAGATAAACTGACCATATCTTCTGGGTGTAGATTATGGCCTTTATCACTTGGACAAATAACCAAATTCGCTTTAAAGTTTGTTAATATTTAGACTTTGGTTTTTCTTTGACACACTCACTTTGTAAATTCCTGAACCCAATATGATCCTACATTTCTTGCCTGTTCTTTATTCCTTGGGGACTAGGGATAGTTGGAGAGAAGTCATACCATCATGCAAATTGTTGTCATTATGGGTTTGTGATTAGCACTCACATTTGTATTAGTACTGCTTAGTAGTAGTTGGAAGTACTTAGAAACTGTCTCTGATTTCTACTCAGCATTTGTTCCAAAAATTCCTTCATGAATAAGCCCATCCTCTCACACGGATTTGATAGCACCTATATAAACTATGACTCTGAAATATTTCTTCCCCATAGACCTTTTCTGAGTTGCATACTTCTTTAACTAGCTATTAAAAGTCTCCACCTGGATGTTAACAGGTTCCTATGAACAACTGTCCAAATGAAACTTTTCCTTTTCTTACTCATTTTCCTATTCCCACAATAAGAACAGTAACTAGCATTTACATAGTAATTCCTTTGTGTCATACACTGAAAATACTAAGCATTTTACATGTATTATCTCATTCAGTCCTTGTTATGACCTGAGGTAGATGCCTTTGTTCTTCCTATTCTACTGATACAGAAAATAACCCGTGGAAAAGTTAACTTGGTCATACAGGTCTTAAGTAGTAGAACTGGAAATGAAGTACAAGTAGTCTGACTCTAGAGTTAGCTCTTGAAAACTTTGTGCAGTATTGTCTCCCCAGTTTGCTCTTCTCTTTTTCTCTCTATTCTGGTCATGACAGCACCATCATATACTCAGGTAGTAAAGTGGGAAATTTTAGCTTTTCAGATTCCTTCCTCTTTCTAACCCTCAGTTATCCCATAATCAACTGGTTAAAGATCTGATATATATCCTGAGTTTTTTCTTTCTCACCACCAATACCCAGTTCAGATAAACTCACTATCTTAAATCTTACCTCACTACTGCCAAAGTTATTTTTCCAAAATGCAAGTCTCATTACTGAAACCCTTCAGTGTTTGTCAGTTACCTTTAGGGTAAACTCTAAACTACTATGCACGGTATATATAGAATGTCATATAAACTACTCCGTAGGGGACTGTACAATTTAGACTCTGCTTTGTTTGCCTATGAAAGCCTCACTTTACACTATCCTTATGTTCCATTGTGCAGCCAAACCAGCAATTCTCTGAATTGTCTGTACTTTCTTTCTGTAAGCAGTGCTTGAAGCATTGCACTTCAAGGTGCAGTTTACTCAGAGGTTATCTTTTCTGTGAACTCTTTCCTGATCTGTCTGTTGAATTATTTACTTTCTCTTGGGTGCCCAGATAAGCTACTTTATATTTTATATCTGTTTTAGTAACTATCAGGCTGAAAGTTATTTATTTGTTTACAGGTTTGTCTCCTCAGTAGACTATGAGCTCCTTGAAAGAAGGAAAAGTGTCTTACTCATCTTTGCATCTGCAGTGTCTAGCACAGTTCCTGGTACATAGTAAGTGATTATCAATTTTTTGAAATAACACTATCTTTAACAGTCAAACTATATACATTTTAATAGTAAATTAATAATAATAAAAAAAAAGAAAATAGTAAATTAAACCTATGTAGACCTAGTAATATGTTGTCATGAAGAATATGACGGTAGCCTTTTTTACCCTTCTGAGGCTCAATTTCCTCATCTGTAAGATAAAAATAGTACCTCCCTATTTCATACAGTTATTTTAAGGCTTAGATTAAAGAATTTATATAGCAGTATATTCTAAGTATCACACAATTTTATATATTATTAAATGAAGTGTGAGGACTAATTGTATGTTAAAATTTATAGTATTTTGTTCATCTTCTCTTTCAAGGCAAGATGGTGCCAATTTTGAGCCATCTCTGTCACTTTTTGCAGTTCACATTTGCAGTTATTGGTTACCAGAGGCATGTACTCTTGAGTCTAAAGATTATTATTATCTGAAGATGTCATAATGCCTTCCATGTTTGCCATAGAGAATTTTGGTCATTGCATTCATTTTAATTTTGTCAGTCCTTTGTAGATGCTTGTTCCACCTTCTGTGCTTGCATTGTTGCTATTGAGAATTCTGCTGTCATTTTACTCTCGTCCTCTGTAGGTAATCTTTTTTCTCTCTGGCTGCTTTTTGCATGAGTCTCTTTGTTTTGAGGTTCAGGAATTTCATTGCTGTGTGTCTTAAGTGAATTTCTTTATACCTAGCCTGCTTCTTTTTATTGTGTCTCTTACAATTGTGGATAAATGTCTTTTAATGATTCTAGAAAATTAAATCATTTTTCTCTCCCAGTATGACCTCTCCTCTTTCTCTATTTTCTGGGATTAATTGTAGAGATACAAGTCAGATCTCACTTTATCTCATTCTCCTAGCCTCTCGGTATTTTCTATCTAAAAAGCACACTTATAAGTTTTTTTTTGTTTGTTTGTTTTTTCAGATTTATGTTAAAGTTTACTAGTTCCTAAGTTCTGTCTAAAGTAATTTTAAATCTTTCAGTATTCATACATTTTCATTTTAAAAGTTCTATCTGTGGGTGCAGATGTAGCTCAGTGGTTAAGTGCCTGCCTTCCATGTACCAGGTCCTGGGTTCAGTCCCCGGTATCTCCTTTAAAAAAAAAGTTATGTCTGATGAGATAATATGTGTAGATACTCTGCCCTGAAGAAAGTAGAACATAACTCCCCGCTTCTTAAGTGTGGACTTTGCATTGTCTTTCTTCCAAAGAGTACAATATGGAAGCGGGAAAAAGTACCTTCCCAGTGGCGAGATCTGACAAATACTACCTCAGCCAGGAGATCAAGGTTAACATCAACAGCTATAAGTCATGCTGATAGTATGCAATGAGAATAGCACTTTATCTTGGTGGTCTTTCTCCCCCAAACCCATAACCCCAGCTTAATAATGAGAAAAACGTGGTTGAGGGACATTTAAAAAAATATGTGACTCGTGCTCCTCAAAGCTGTTAAGGTCATGAAAAACAAGGAAGTCAGAAATAGTCAAGCCGAACATAAGGAGACAGGGCAGGTAAATATACTGTGGAATCCTGGATGGGATCCTGGAACAGAAAAAGGACATTAGATAAAAACTAAGGAAGTCTGAGTAGGGTTTGGACTTTAGTTAATAATAATGTATTATGTGTGTGTGTGTTCATTAATTGTGACAAAAGTATACATAAAAGATAATAAGGGAAACTGGAAATCGGGTGTGGGATATATGGGAACTGTCTGCTGTCTTCACAACTTTTTCCGTACGTTTGAAACTATTGTAAAATTAAAAGTTTATTTTAAAAATTCTATTTGGTTCTTTTTCAGACATGCAAGACTATTTTCATAGTCTCTTCTTGCTTGACCATGTTTTATTTCATCTTTTATTGCTAGAACTAATTTGTAAAAGTTTGTATTTGATAATCATAGTATTTAAAGTATTTGGAGGTCAGAAACTGCTTTTTGTTTCTGCCGACTCTCACTCATGTTGGCTTATTTTCTTGTAAATTTGATTCCTAAATTATGGGCTCATATTTAGTTGCTCTTAATCTTGGATAATCCCAGTGGCTTAAATTGGGATTGCTGGGAGTATGTGTTTATGCTTCTGCTGCATGTTAGAGGTTACTACTGACTTGGACCCTAACTTAATGCTCCCTCCCCTTGCAGCAGGCTCCTGTCTTTGTCTCTTGCTCTCAGTGTTACTATCTGCATGTGCATCCAACACAACACTCTGATTTTTTAAATTTTCACTCATCATTCCCTTCTGTTATTTTAACTCACTTTAAAAAAAGTATTTTGGGCTACTGTTGTTATGTGATGGGAGCAGGCTTGATAATTTCCCATACTTTCTGAGAATACAACAGTACCTGAAAAGTACATTTGTTTTAATTTATCCGGGTTCTGTTTGCATTATAATAGGAAGGCCTTTCAAAATAACCAGTACACCAGATATTTCAGCTGCTAGAAATTGAAATCCGTTTGCATTGATTTTCTTCAGTGTCCACTGGTTATCTAAGCGTTCCATTTTCATTGGTTTTTTCATATGGACATGACAGCTGATGTACCCTCAGGTAGATGTTATCCTTGAACCTGTTTCTCATCTGAGAATGAGCTCATTGACCTGCATGGGGTCTCAGAACCTATGAATATATACTAACTAGAATTAATCAAATAGCAAGCGTACTGCATTCTAGCTACCATGCTTAGCACTCTACTAAAACTAAAAGTTATTTGCCACCTTCAAAATGACAAATCGAATAGTCTTTTTATCACTTTTCATCTTATTTGATCCTCTCAGCAAGCTTGGACCTTGTTGAACACCTTCTTATTAAAACTCTATCTCCTTGGTTTCTGCAGTGCACCTCTTCCATATTTCTCTTTCTCTGAGTACTTTTAAAAATAATTCCATTCTTGGCTCCTCTTCTATCCACCAGTTCTATAGCAGTATTTCTAAGGGTTCTGGCAATCTCTTCTCAAGCTGTTACTTGCCTTTTCTGATCACATTCCTTTTAACTTCTTCAACTACCACCTATACGTGAATGACACTTTCAAGTGTTATATAAGTGGATGGAAGGGAAATCTGGCTTTCACTTCTGGTTTTCTCATATAAACATGACAGCTGATGTATCCTCAGTTAGAGATAATCCTTGGTCTGTTTTCTCATCTGCAGAATGAGAGCATTGGTCTGAATGAAGTCTTATAGTACCTTTGAATATATATTAACCAGAATCAGTTAATCAAATAATAAGCAATTCTTTATCTTGTCTGTGTTTTTAGATATCTATCTAATGCAACTACAGACAAGTAGACTATATAATGATTTTAGGGTACTAGGTCCCCGAATATGGGACTCAAATTTTCAAATGTTAACTTTCTACATAACCCCATACAATGATCAAAATCAGGAAATAGCAGCAAATCTATAGACTTTATGCAAAATTTGCAAATAGTGCCACTAATGTCCTTTTTTGAGTCCAGGACCCAATCCAATTGAGGGATCCGTCTAATTGAGGGATGGATACCTTACAAAATAACTGGTCAGTACACTTCAAATGTATCAAGATCATGAAAAACAAAGACAGAGGAACTGCTCTAGATTAAAGGAGACTGAGGAGACATGATAAGTAAATCAACACATGACCCTGGACTTTTAGTGTCATCATTTATGTTGTTGCTCAGATTGTCTCAGATATGGTTAAATGGCCATATTCTTTTAATGGAGATATGTAATGCTTATAAGTACTAAGCCTTAGGTGTAGTTTCTTAGTTGATTCAGTTTTAATAATATTGCAAATTACAATATTTCAACTCATGAATAAATTAACTTTTTTCTAGGTTTAAGCTGAATTTTGGGACATGGCCACTGCTTCACCAAGGTCTGAAACCAGTAATAACCACAGTGGAAGGTTACAGTTACAGGTAACTGGTAAGTTGTTATTTTCATAATAATTTAAAATATTGATTCTATGATGGAGCTTTCTTTGTAATACCTGATTCAGCAGACTTACTCCCTAAGTATTTTTTCTTTTACAGTCATACTGTAGTGTATTTGTTGCAACAAACCCAGAGGTAGATACTCTCTAAAAGTATTTTACTTATTCAGTAAATACTGAGCCCGTGCCAGAGCAGAGAAAATAGATCCTCTTTGGTGGTGGGAGAATTTAGGAATTGGAATAAGCATCATTGAATTGGTCTTTGAATGATTAAAAGGATACTAAAGGCCTTTTTCTTTCATTCACTTATCCATTCACTCAAACATTGGCCAGATATTTAAGCAGATTATGTTTATGAAAACACAAGATCTACTTTTCCAGGAATTTACTATGTAGTGGTGAAAGAGACCTGCTTTGTATGGGCACTTACCGCAGTGTGATCATTCACTGGGTCCCGTGAGGACTTAAAGGAAGGTGTCCTCGGTCTGCTTGGGATTGGAAATGGCAAATAGTGCTGCAGTAAATCTCTTTGTGCAAATGTCATTTCTTATTTTTGTTCAAGTATCATTAGGATGGAATCATATAATGAGATTACTGGGTCAGAGTAAACAGATTTTGCTAATTATCGCCAGATTCCTTTCTATAGGGTTTGTATTATTTTATATTCCCACCAGCTATATGTGAGAGTGCCTGTTCCACAGCCTCACCAAATTATGTTAGCAAGCTTTGGATTTTTGACAGATTGATGAGAAATTATATTCTGGGAATGGGTGTGGCTCAAGCGGTTGAGCGCCCACCTTCCACATGGGAGGTCCCGGGTTTGGTTCCCCATGCCTCCTGAAAAAACAAAATAAGCAACAAGCAAAACAAATGAAAAAAACAACTTGAGGAAGCTGATGTGGCTCAGTGGCTGAATGCCGGCTTCCCACATATGAGGTCTTGGGTTCAATCCCCGGCCCCAGTACTTTAAAAAAACAAACAAACTGATATTTTAAATGTCATTTTAACTAGCGTTTCTCTTATTATGAGTCAGATTGAGCCATATTTAAGGGACATTTGTATTTCTCTTTCCGTGAATCATAGGTATGTATATTTTCAAGCCATTCCCCCAGATGATTCTGATGTGTACTCACCCTAAGAACCACTGATAAAATTCCTAATGCTTTGCTTTTGCTCTACATGGGAAGTTTAGAGCCACATTTCTGGCTTAGAGTTATTTCTGTAATAATTGTGCCCATAATAGCTGAGGTGTAACTTTCTTCCTGGTCTTGATCTGTGTCAAGGGTCAAGACTTCTTAGTTGAAATAAGAAAAACCTGATCTGGCTGATTTGAGCCAAAAATGAACTTATTGAAAGACTATCAGGTAGTTCATCGAATCACCAGAAGTCTAGAGAACCAGTTGGAAAATGGATATGGACCAAAGAGTCTTAAGTAGCCAAGATAATGCCACCATAGTATTTATCATTTTGAGCATCAGTTACTGTTCCTTGGAATATAGTGATTCTCTTGGAAATAGTAAACTTGAACTTGTGCTAAATGTCACCAAATATTAGTACTCTTCTTTTTTTTCCTTGCATTTGCTGATTTTTCATTTTATTGATCTGATTTTTTAAAATACGAAGCATCTTAAAATCCACCATTTTATTGATTTCACAATATCTCATGAGTAAACATTACTACTTCTCTTTCACTGATGAGGGAACAGGCTTGGAGGGATTAAGCGCCTTCTGTTAGTAATAGGACACCATCCAAGGTCTAGGACTCACTCTAAGATGTCACTTCTTTTATTAGGTAACAGTGACCTCTATATGTTGATTTTTCTTTTGTTTTGTAAATAACAAATAGTACCATGCTCAAGGCCTTTCCACTATTGCAGTCTAGTAGTTTACAGTCTTTAAACTGAGGTACTCTGCACTAAGCCAAATTAGGAAAGATATTAATTTACATTTCTTATTAGCTTATTCTTATTATTCCTATTTCTGTTCTTAACCCGCAGCTGATTAGCAGCAGCAAATAAGAATAAGAATATTGTCCATGGAAAGCAGGAAAAATAAAACAGAAAACTGTCTAATGTAACATGGTAATAATACTATAGTATAGCATGTATATAAGCACAGTAGTACACATAAATGTAATATCTTTTAATATTTAGATTTCAGACAATGTGCAGGAAAAGGTCAGAAACATAAAGTGTGCAAGATGTATAAAAAGGATAAGACTTGAGATGGGAAGACTAACCAAACAGGTTATTATATACATATTTATAATTTCTTCTAGCACCTGTAGTTTCATTTTTTTAAAAATTATATGGATCTTGTTTTTGCATGAGTGGTGTGACTTATGGATTTAACTTTATTCTTTTTAAACATTTCAGCATTATTTAGGGAATAACCCATCTTTTCTCAATGATTTGAAATACCACCATTATCACATACTAACATTTATTCTTATGTCATGGTCAGACTTGTGATTATTTTAATTATTTTAATTTTATAGCACTTTTTAAAGACCACATTGGAGCAAATTTCATCACTTTGCACCTTTCATTTGAATTTTAGAGTCTCCTTTCCTTTTCCTCCTCCCTTCCAACTCTTAAATCACTTTCTTTTTGTTAAAGCTTCCAAATCCAAAAGTGTATTATGTCATTTTCTTCAAGTGTTTTCTTTCAATGCTCATTCATATAGTATTATAGTTACCTTCATGTGGACCTTGTACATTTCTTAAGTTTATTACTGGAACTTTTTTTGGAGGGGGGTAGTTATGAGTAGGATTTTAAAATTAAGTTCTGTGTGTGTATGCATGTGTCTTTCTATACATACACACTCAGAGGACTCTTTTTCTCTAACACTTTGTCAATATTTATATTATTTTACAGTAGAGGACATTATTTGTATAATACCAAAGGATACTCATTAAGTGGGAAAAGAAAATCTATCCTATACATTCCAATAGTTACAACTCTTATTTGTGTAATAATAAAGTCTTTTAGTTATTTAAAATCTTAGTATTCTGGTTATTTATATGCACATTTTTGCAAGCATATTATAAATTCCTTGTGAGATTCTAAATTATCTTTTAAAAATCTTTCTTTGCCTTGCTAGCCTGTAGAATGATTGAGCACTTTGCCCATTGAAGGCTATATTTTGAATAAATCGGCAGTTAACTCGCAGGAGTTAATACTCTCTAGTCAGTAATAGTAACAGAGCAATAGCTGAAATTGTTGGGTTGTTGGGTGCCAGACATTCATTGGTGATAGTGCTTTATATGCCTTCACTCACCAGTCCTATGATGTAGATACTACTGTTCCTTTATTTTTCATATTAGAAAATTGAAAGTGGTCAGAAAGGTCAATTGATTTACTTAAGGTAAGACATCTATAAGAGACAGAGTCAAAATACAAACCCAGGTCTGTTCACACCTGTACTTTTAACACCATATCAGCTGAATGGTATAGGACTTTGAGCAGTTTGTAACAGGCAAGAGTGGAAATTAATTTTCCAAGACCCTGGTAGTAGCACTTTAGATATAACACCAAACATTCTTTGATTACTTTATGTTGTCAGGACATAAATATAATAGTTTTTTAGAATCTCTCTTGTTATTCCTCAAATTTAATTAATTGAGGAACTACTCTATTTTAAATACTCTGCTTTTGCTAAAGCCGTTTGACATGGTCATCCTTCAATTATTTGTGTGACCATTTATTTATGCTATTATCTGTCACAATAAAATGGAAGTTTGTATTAGGTTATTTTCATATCCTTAACATGCAGGTATGGTGCAGAGGAGGATTTCCTTTTTCTCTTTTCAGGTACAGGTAGTTTGTAGGTAATTGCTTATAGAGGTGATCTTATTAGTTGTTCTTACTGCTTGGTAATTAATACTTTTTGTCCTGAAAGCATGTAGTCCCCTATTTTGAATTATTGGTTGCAAAAATTATTTAAAATCAAATGTTTAGTTTAGATTAGTTCCTTCAAGTCTTGAGTAAAATAGAGTTAAAATTTACTTTCTTTAAAGGCTTATGGTTACCTTCTATAATGACATTGTTTAAAATTCTAGTAAGATATATAATGTAAAAACTGCTATTTTAACTATTTTTAAGTGTACAATTCAGCGGCATCAATTACATTTACAATATTGTGCTACCATCAACAACAACCATTACCAAAAATTTTCATCACCTCCAACAGAAACTCTGTACCCATTAAGCAGCAACTCCCCATTCCTCATCTCCTGAGCCTCTGAAAACCTCTAACCTACTTTCTGTCTCTATGAATTTGCTTATTCTGGATATTTCATGTAAGTGGAATCCTACAATATTTGTCTTTTTTGTGCCAGACTTATTTTACTTAGTATAATATTTTCAAGATTCATCCATGTTGTAACTTGTATTAGAACTTCATGCTTTGTCATGGCTGAATAATATTCCATTATATTTGTATACCACAATTTGTTTATCCATTTATCTGTTGATAGATATGTGGGTTGCTTCTGCCTTTTGGCATATTGTGACTGATGCTGCTATATAAACATTGGTGTACAAATATCTGTTTGAGTCTCTGCTTTCAATTCTATTGGGTATAGACCTATAAATGGAATTGCTGGGTTATATTGTAATTCTGTGTTTAACATTTTGAGGAATCCCAAATTGTTTTCAGCAACAGCTGCACCATTTTACATTCCCAGCAGTAATGAGGGTTTCAAATTCCCTACATTCTCACCAACACTTCTTTCCTTTTCTTTTTTTTTTTTTTTAAAGTAGTCATTCTAGTGGGTGTGCAGTGTATCACATTGTGATTTTGATTTGCATTTCCTTAATGACTAATAATATTGAGCATCTTTTCTTGTGCTTTTTGGCCTTTCATATATCTTTGGAGAAATGTCTCTTCAGGTCTTTTGCCCATTTTTAAATTGGGTTGTTTGTCCTTTTATTGTTCAGTTGTAGGGTTTCCTTAGATATTCTGTTATTAAACCCTTATTGGATAAGTGAGTTTCCAAATATTTTCTCCCATTCTGTAAGTTGTCTTTTCACTTTCTTGATAATGTCCTTTGATGTACAAAATTTTTTAATTATGAAGTCCATTTTATATATTTTATCTTTCGTTGCTTATGCTTTTGGTGTCATATCTAAGAATCAATTGTCTTATACAAGGTTCTGAATATAACCCCCTATACTTTGTTTTACAGGTTTTATAATTTTAGTTCTTATAATTAAGTTGTTGATCTGTTTTGAGTTAGTTTTTGTATTTGGTGAGTATAATGACATTTTGATTTTAAAGTTTTTATTTAACAAAGCAAATACATTATTTTTTAGAACCAAACTTTCCAGGTGAAGCAAAGTACCAAAGTTATATAATTTCAGAAATGTACTATCAATACTGCATGTCAAAGATGTCAGTAGGCATCTTGAATCTGAAAATGTTTTTCTCTTGATAATTCATGTAGTTGAGTATTAAATTAAAATGGTGTGAGGATGTGGAAAAGTTGGAACCATTCTGCTGATGGGAGCATAAAATAGTACTGTCACTTTAGAAAACAGTCTGGCAGTTCCTCAACAGCAAGTTACTATATGACTCAGCCCTTCCACTCCTAGGTATATCCCCAAAGGAAATAAAAGCATGTCCACTCAAAAACTTGTACATGAGTGATCACAGTGACATTATTCACAGTAGCCAAAAAGTGGAAACAACCCAAATGTCTGTCCATCATCTGAGGAATGGATAAATGTGGTATATCCACACAATGGAATATTATTTGACAATAAAAAGGAGTGAAGTGTTGATACATACTATATAACATGTATGAACCTTGAAAACATTATCCTAAGTGCAAGTCGGTCATGAAAGACCACATATTGTATGACTTCTTGAAATGTCCAGAATGGGTAAATTCTATAGAGACAGAAAGATTAGTGGTTGCATAGGGCTAGGGGGCAGAGTCTAGGGAGGTAAAAGGGGCATGACTGCTAAATGGTATGAGGTTTCTTTTTGGGGTGATAAAAATGTTTTTAAGTTAATTGTGGTAATGCCTCTGTGTATATTTTAAAAAACATTGGATTGGGCAAGTTATATAGATGCATTTTATGGTGTGTGAATTATATCTTTAATACAGCTGTTTAAAAAAATTCAACTGGTTCTTAGTCATTATTTTAGCCCCTTTATATTATTTGTTCATAATAATAAGAATTCTAGTTGCCCAAGAAGCACAGTTCCATTCTTAATTTATTAATACGGAATTTTCTTTTGGCTACTTGCATTATCTAGTGATGATCATGTTTCTGTTAGTTTCTAGTGCCAAACTGAAAAGAAAAAAGAACTGGTTTGGAACAGCAATATATGCAGAAGTAGTTGTAGATCGAGAAATTAAGAAAACAGCAAAATCCAGTAGTTCTTCTAATCCCAAATGGGATGAACAGCTAACCGTGTAAGTACCTTGTATAAAACAAATTCCTCAAAAAGGAGTATGCTTCTTGGAATATTTGTAGGGGTGGGGGTGAGGGGATTAGAATGATTTCAGAGCAATGAGTGCTTTTTTCCCAATGTGTGTAGACATTGGGGAAAAAAATTGGTTAATTTCATTTTCTTTAGCAAAGAAGCATAATTCTTGCTTTTGCTTTATAAACTAAAATTACTTTTATATAGCCATACATTCTCTTATTCTCTTGGTGTAGAAATAAATATGGCAGAAAATCAGTCACTCTTAATTTTAGCATTCCTGAAATAACAGTATAAAGTTGTATATAGTAAAAGTATTGTTAACTAATGTATCAGTTGAACTTTGTTCAAATATAAGAAGTGTGAAGTTACAGTAAGACTCTTAATGTACTGCTGGTGTTTTGGTTCACTAATCAGAAAAATCCTTATCTAGTTATTAAAGTTCTAATATACTTGAAAGTAAATACTGTTTTTATTTATAATTCAGATAGTTTATTGCTTCATGCAATATTTTTTCTCAAACTGAATTCATGTCTTTTAAAAAATTATAAATGTAAATAATTTAATAGTAATTATCACTTAGAGTGATGGTGTATATTCCTGTTTTTCTTATAATTTAACCCTTACAGACATGTGACCCCACAGACTACATTGGAATTTCGAGTTTGGAGTCATCACACTTTAAAAGCAGATGCTTTATTAGGAAGAGCAGCAATAGATTTGAAACAAGCTCTGTTAATCCACAATAGAAAGTGTAAGTTTTTTTCTTCTAAACTTCTATGTTTTCTTTAAAAGTTTAAATACTTTGAACTTATTCTTAAGTATAGTTTATATTTATAAAGGAGAACTTTAGCTTTTGCCTGATGACTTTTAAAAAAACTTTGTGGCATTATTTGATAAAGAAAATATTTACCCTGGCCTTTCTCCATCCTACAGATTTACAAAACTAGTATCTTATTATGGTTATCAGTGATGTATTATTTACTTACTGTAATTATGTACTCATATAATATTAGTATATATTAGTACATATCTGAGCCTACTCTATTTGTTTCTTGGCTAATGACAATTTTGTTTGTACACAATAAATAAATTCTAACCCTCAGATTTTCTTTTTTAATTACACTAGTTCATTGTAGAAAAATATGTAGAATATAGAAAACCACAAAAAAGAATAAAAATGATGTGTAGTCCTACTATCCAAGGATAGTCACCCTTAATAATGTGGTTTCTGTCTTCATCATTTTCTTATACATAGACACAAATTTTCTTTTTCTTTCTTCATTTAACATTATAATATAAACCTCATGCTTTCACAGTATTAAATTCTCTAGCCAGGTGATTCCTAAGATAGAATGGGCTTCAATTAGTTGTAACCTTCCTATCATTGTATACAAAAATTTGGGGTATGTACATACACTTTTTTTTTCTTTTCTTTTTTTTTTTTTTTAGGATTTATTTATTTATTTATTTCTCCCCTCCATCCCTCGTTGTTTTTCACTCGCTGTCTGCCCTCTGTGTTCTTCTGTGTCTGCTTATCTTCTCTTTAGGCGGCACTGGGAACCAATCCTGGGACCTTCCGGAATGGGAGAGAGGTGCTCAATCTCTTGCACCAGCTCTCTGGTCTGCTGCGTCTCTTATTGTCTCTCCTCTGTATCTCTTTTTATTGTGTTATCTTGCTGCACCAGCTCTCCGTGTGGGCCAGCTTGCCTTTCATCAGGAGGCCCCGGGAATCAAACTCTGGATCTCCTATATAGTAGACAGGATCCCAATCGCTTGAACCACATCTGTTTTACCTGTACATATACTTTTACTTTTTTTTTTTTTTCCCCTTACATGTACTTTTAATTCTTGGGAGAAGGTTCATAGTTCATAGCTTTTATCAAATTCTCAAAATGTTGTGTGTTCCAAAGAAGGTTAAAAACCATAGTTCTAGTTTATGATTTTTAACGGCCACAGCATATTTTTTCATACCATAATTTATTTAATTTGTTTTTCAATATTTAGGCAGTTTCTAATAGTTTGCTCAGACTAATGCTGCAATGAATACCTTTGTTGATGTGTAAATCTTTGTGAACACCTTATTATTTCCCTACAAATTTTTTCATTAATTCCTAAAAGTAGGTTTGCTGTTAAGGGTTAAAATACTAATGCTTAACAGGAAGCGGAGGTGGCTCAAGCGATTAGGCACCTCCCTCCCACGCGGAAAGGTCCTGGGTTCTGTTCCTGGTGCCTCCTGAAAAAGGAAGAGGAGCACAACGAACAGACACAGCAAGCACAAACAACAAAGGGGTGGGGAGAAATAAATAAAAATTTTTTAAAAATGCTTAAAATATCAGGTTTTAAAAAAGTTCTTTCCATTTTTATGTCTCAATTTAAAGAAAAAAAAATCCACAAATAGCTAGATTTTTATCTGATTTTAGCAAATAGATACTTTGGACATACAAGGAGTTATGCAAGATGGTATAAAAGCCATACTAATTTTTATGTGTTCTGATTTTTAAAAAAATCTTCTCTTGAACCATTGAAAAATTTTATTTTCATTTGTGACCATAGTGTATTTTTTGGTTTTATCATGCAATTCGTCTTGGTTACAGAAATAAGTAGTAGACCTTGTAAGCATACCATACCTTGCCTGTTGAACCCAATATGATGGTGGCTAGATTTGTACTTTTTTTTTTCCCCTTTGGTGGCAGTATGATATTATTGATGTAAATATAAAATCCATATTATTTCAGGGTTTAGTATTTGGTTTTACCTCTGCATGGATTAAGCATTTGTATGGGACCTTATTTTTAGTATATATAATTATTATAATCTGCCAGTTAACATCTTGGTGAATTTTGTCTGTGTGTGTCTATGTATAACATTTAAGGTCATGTTCAATTTTGTTTTGACTTGTTCTCTTAAAATTATAGCATATGCGTTTTCTTGGATAATTCAGTGATATTCTTTGAAAGCCGATTTTAGTAGCTTCATAATATTTTATTACATCCTGCATTTTATTTAACCATACTTCTATTCTTGGTCATGTAGATTGTTTCCAATTCAGTTATATTATACTATTCTGGACCTTCATATAAATATTATATCATTTATCTGACAAAATAGTTTTTATATGTTTTTAATGCCAATATAGTTTGAAATGGAATCCTCATTAATTTTGTAAAGCTTAAGTTATCTCTTATGATTTAATTGAACAAAATTTCTCAGAGGGAAAAAATTTTTTTTTTAGAATGTATTTTAAAGTTGGGAGAAACCTTTGGGGATTATCTGACCCCAGCCACTCAATTATAAAGTAACTTAATCTAAGTGACCTGCTCAAGAGTATACAAATAATTGCAGAATTGTGAATAGAACCTGTGTTCTATTCCTATTCTTGGCTGCTTATTTTGGATTTGAAGTGGTAGATTAACATGGTTCTGCACAACTTCAAAGCAATTTAAAACACAGTTATAATTTATGATAAAATTCTTGCTTGTCTTTGATTCACCTTCCTGGCTTGGCATTCATACTCTTGGTTTTAGTTAGATTATCAGTTGAATGGACTCTAGTTAAATTTTGGGAGGCCTTTGGTATTTCTCTTTAAAAAGAAACAACCCCAAAAATGCTTAAGAACAAAACAAGTAACTGAACAAAGCGTGACAACCCAGTATTGAATAGGGATATTCAGTACTAAAAACCTTCCCCATCCCATCCCTACCCTCAAATCAGAAATCATTCACTTATCTAGGGAGGAACAGTATTGATAAAAAGGTATGTTTCTGAGGTGTGCTGTAACCAGAAAATGTTTGATAACCACCTTAAATGAATAGAATCTGTATACTTACATAGAAGGCTATACTTGTATATAGAGTGGAGGAACTCTCTAGAGTGAGTATGTCTCTATTCTTTGCCTCTTTGCAGACATTAGATTTTCAGGGGATGAAGTGGGAGAGGAATTTTCATGAAAGAAAGAAAGTAGACTGAGGTTTTAGGTCTTATGCTAAAGAAAGAAGAGAACAGCATCCAAAGCTGGTCTGGTTCTTAAGGAGGAGCCTTAAGAATATCTAGCATTCTTGAAAAGTTCAGTATGGGTTTTTGGCAGAGCACTTAAAAAAAAGTTTGTGGTATGATTGGTAGATGGAATGAAATCCCTGAAGACAGAGTATATTATGGAGGAGGTAACTGGAACCAGAAGAATTATTTGTGGGGGCCATGATAGTCGAAGGTAATTTTAAAGAATGAAAGAGAGCACATGGTATGGTCATGGTGGGAAAGTTACTGTAGGAATTTGAGATGACATTTATAAAAGCTCTAAACCACAAACAAAATGGAATTAATGAGCAGTTCAGAAGTAGAGACTGTTCAATTTGTGTTGTGTAAGTGGTTCCCTCAATCAACAGCTGAAGATTAAAAAATAATTTTAGCAGAGGAACTTGATTATTGAAGTGAATTCTTACTGTGGAAACCCAATATCTAAAACCTATGGCAGTATCGAACCTCACAAGCATGCACATGCACATCCTTGTTACCCCCAGCAGTCCCTGAATTAACATCTGTGGAACCCTGTTCCTCAATCCAGTTCGAAAACCTACTTGTCTAGAAGAACAAGTCCAACTTCTGGTTCTCAGCACCTTCTACAGGCTTAGTTCAATTTCTCTACTTTTTTTCAAATCTTAGTACCCCACCTGTCCCTCCTAGGCTAGTTGTGTTATTATCTTCTGCATATGCTTTGCTTGTTCTCCTTTCCTGAAAGCAGTCTCTTTGTTACTAATCACTGGCTTGGTGGTTTCAATAATTATACATTTGTTTAGTGTGCTTTTATATTCCTAAACATATGTGGAATTACTATGGAGAATGGTGTGAAAAGTATATAGAAGTTAATTTCCTTCTATTGCTACCCAGTTTTTTAAATGGTGTTTTTCTTAGAAGAAGGTGGCCCACTAGCATATAATGTTACACTTATTTAGCAGATTCTCTGACTTAATTTTTTTTTTTTTTTTATCTTTTGCCAATGTAGCAGACTCTGTTTTTGTCTAAGTGCTATTAGAATATAATCTTTTCTAAACTATCCTTATCTTTCAACATACTTACTTAAACTTGCCTTAAGTCCTTTTTCAAACAGGGTGAAGGTACAATAAATAATTACTTAAATGAAAGCTTAATTGTAATATAGGGACAAAATTTTTCCTATAAGTATGGTTCAACTTATTGCCTATCCAAAATTGTTTTTTATATGTTAAGTTTAAATAGTTAATGATACTTAATGTCTTATTTTTTTAGTAATGATGCCATTAGGTATTTTTAATGTTAGATATTTATCTTTTATTGGAAAGATATTTATATTAGAAACTCTTAAATAATGATACAAAACCAAGAATC